>KV751387.1:345281-367743 GCA_001698575.1 Mola mola | reverse complement strand
CTCCACAACTGTAGGAATACACACATATAGTCTGTAGAGTCATTGCCAACAGTAAAAGGTTTTCATATTGAGCAATGTTGATAAAGTAAGAAAAGACCACACACAAGATTTTATTCACTGGACACAAAAAGACCCTTAAAATCTATTTTCTTAAGCCTCTTCTGACTGAGTGACGGGTCCTGCATGAGCCTGCTGTGTCATGAAAACACAAGATGCTCTGGCAATCAGTGGAGATGTTCGACCTCGGTCTCGCTTTGGGTGGTCGTTAGTCACATCAGACAAATGTGGTTTAATTTTCTGTGAGCGTTGCTGTTGTTAGTCAGTTTTATGACCTGCACCAAACAAACAGGGTTGCTTCCACTGGAGTCTCATGCTCGATTCCCAGATGTTACAAACTCGGATTTTACGTGGATCAAAAAATGTCTAAACCATGTGGTCGCTCATGGAGGCACTGTTGGGTCGGGTCCTCGTTCGAGACACGTCGGACCAATCAGCAGAGATCTCATTCACTGATGTACGTTTGGATTTTTTTTCTGTTAAATAACAACCTTGTCACGTTAACGAGAACATGATCTGTCGGTACAATGAAGAGCAGACCCACTGTTCTCTGATCAGACAGTTCAGCTGTCTTTACTTCCTGTCTCCAAAGTCTGCCACGCCTTCAGACTTCCAGTTAATCCAGGATGTCTGTAAATGGATTTTCCTCATTCTTGTTTTCTGTTTGGTGCTTGTGGACACGTTTACAGACCAGGGCAAATCACAGCCCGAAGCAGTCAAACCTGATAAAACAGCCCTGCTGAGGCACATTTCTGATGTTCATCAATATCACCTTCACATATTTTTACAACTATTGATTCTTTCTGATCGGCAACTTTTTCGTTCCACTGAAACACTAAACCAGAGTTCTCTGCGGTTTTAAGGTGGATTTTCCCGTCGGATGTTTTATTGTTTTATTGTTTTGTAAATATGACAAATGTTCCTCCTCCTCCTCCTCAGGGTGCACCTGGCAGCAAAGGTCCCCGGGGTGAAAGAGGAGAGGCCGGTTCGGCTGTAAGTACCTTTAATCACAAACGTGTGTCATCTGTGCGTTACAGCTCTTTAATTAATGCTTCGTGACACTTGTGAGCTGGATCTCGATGGAAACAAAAAATTGTTTAAAGAACTGAAAGCTTTGAAGAGCGGAACCACATCTGATTCCACTCATCCACGTGTGGTTCTACTCTTTTTTTTCTTATTTTGCTCCGACTTTCCTTGTTTCGGCAGGTTGAACTGAATGAAACACCAGCGGATATAAACATTCGACCCGTCCTGTGTTTCAGAGTTTCTTATCTTTATTTTCCAGGGACCGGTCGGATCGCGTGGAGATCAGGGACCACCGGGGCCCATGGGTCTGCCCGGCCCTCAAGGACCCAGCGGGCTGTCCATACCGGGAGAGGCTGTGAGTGTATAAACATACACACACACACAAGCTCAGAGACACATGGCAGCTTAGCAGAACTCCCAGAATGCCTCAGCAACGGGAGTGTTTTGGCGGTTTATTCTGAGGAGAATTTACAAGGCGGGAGTATCTGTGGCAGAGATCCACATTCCTTCCAGTCTGAGGAAAAGATGGGGAACCGGAGAGATGCTGAGTGTTGATAAATCACAGTTTCAGTCCCTGAAATTAGCATATTCTCTCAGGAACTATTATTCTCACCGGGACTGAAGGCAGAGACACCAACAAGACAAACGAGAACCCAAAGCTTCACTTACGATATGACCTGGGATTTTAAAGCCAGCACGTCCAAACACAGATTCCAGTTTCAACAGGTCCTACCCTGCGATCCACATGATGACCCGTTCACAGCTGGTTTCTGCCTGCATTGTGATCGGATGCACAAGTGCTCACAGGATTTGGTCACATGTCATTTTATGTTTTTTTAATTTAGCATCTCGAGTGTCCAAACTGACCTCTTAAACATCCTGAGGGAGGAAGTCGGCCTCCCATGATGCCGTGCTGCTTATATACAGTAGCTAGCGCCGTGTTTGCCTGATCTCGGACTTCAGTATTAGGTTAGTAATTTAGGTCCAGTAACCCCGAGCTCTGAGTCCAAGATGGCTGCAGCGTGCGTCAACAAAACGTCGTCCCATGAAAACATGTGTCTCAAAAAAATTTTTTGACACTGAATAGTAACATTTAGGACCCAAACTGAAAACTTATTTTTAGGACAGTCATCAGTGTCTTTTTCCAACATCTGGATAATCAAAAGGTGAACAGTCTTCTGATACTGACATGAGTCATCAGGGAAATCGCAGATTGTCATCGGTCCTCATCTTAAAACCTGGGGTTATCTAAAAAGCTACATTTGTGAATAGCCAGCATCATTTCTCAACACTGGGCTATAAATCTTACATAAAACATTTAGATACCCAACATGGACGTTCTGCTTCTATAACACAGTGTGTCATTATTGCCTGGTATTAACTCACACTGATAGTAATCCTACGAGCCCTTTTTCCAACACGTTACCAACTCAGAACGGGATCGCAGCCAGCTCAGATGTCATGTGACTGTGACACATCCAGATTCTCATTAACATGGAAGTCACTGTTAGGTGTTAACGTGACAAGATGTCAACTGACACACATGTCGTTGACTCCGCCTCTTCCTGCTCGCTGTAAAAAGTAAAAAGTTCGAGCACAAGGAGAAGGCAAGAAGGAACTGACGTTCTCCATGTTTGTAGTCTACTGGCCTGCCTGATTAAACTACAAACCGACATCTGAGCCGATCTCTGCGTTTGTAATGTGTCTCTTCGTCGGTAATAACTGATAACAATGAGAATCTCATCTGCACCTGTTAATACTGAAGGAACGTCAGCAGAATGTTTCCTCTGACTCTTGTTACTTTCTTGTGTTGCATCTTCAGGGCCGTCCAGGACCGAAGGGAGAACCCGGCAACTCCGGCTTACCTGGACAGAAAGTAAGTGCAGCTCTGGGTCGCACGAAGGATTGAACGGGGCTAACTGTGGGTCTGAGTGCCTCTCTGGTCGGACACAGACGTGCTCCAGCTGCAGAAGGGCTCACAGAGAAGATTTTCTGAGAATTTCTCAGAAGGTAAATGTCTGCAGCCAAGAACAAGTCAGCTTGATGAACGGTGAATTGCGAGCCCTCGGCGGCGACATCCTCGCCTGAGCTGTTTGATGTGGGAGTGCACAGAAGCTGAAGGCCAACCTGGGATCTCCAGGATTTGGAAGCAGACACATTAAGCGTCCCGCTGACGGAGCACGATGAATGTGCTGATGTTTGATGGGTGCTTTCCTCCCAGCACCTTATGAAGCTCCAATCAGGAAATCCCGCTGGTTCCTGAATGATAACAGTGATAAATGAGTGATTCTGCCTTCTCCAGCACAAATTAGATCTTATCAGGCTTCAGTCGAGCTCAGAGGAGGCTCAGCCTGCTGCAGTAGCAGGAAAAGACGAAGCCCTCCAGTGTGTTTTGAAGCCGGTGATCCTCTGAGTTCCTTCTGCCTTCCCTGATCTCTTTCTTTACGTCTCAAAGCTTTAGAAGACCTCGTCCCGTATCATAGGCTGAACCTTTTCATCCCTGCGTGGAATCGGCGGGATCACTTTTCCTGCGTTGACATCCAGAAGCTCGGAAAAATAAAGTTGAGCAGAGCTGCAGCCGTCAGTCGATTGTAGGAAAAATGTTCTGATGAACACATGCAGCTTCCAGTTCAGGATCTGGAAGCTGCATGTGTCACCACAGATCTGGGACAGATCTGGGACAGAACAGGAAGAATCCTTTCTTTCACCGCCGTTCTCTATCCTGAACCGCATATTTAATGTCTGAAAAACAAAGATTCCTTTCAATTATCAATCAATATTGAGATTATTCAAGATTAACACTTTGTTTATCATGAACAATAAAGAAAAGCAGCAAAACTTCACATGTAACAAGCTGCGGCCAGAAAATTTATTGGACTTAACGAAGCTTTTTACTTCCTCTCTGATATGTGCTGCCAACCTTGAGATATTTCCTCAGCCCTGGATTGCATAACCGAAACAATAACCTGGCGAAGAGAAACCATTTGACAGCGAACAGCAATAAAAAATATTTATCTTTCATGTATCCCTCATCTGATCCATCGAGCACATTCTGTTCGTTCATTCTCCAAATCTGGCAACCTCAGAGTGGACAAACCTCCTGTGATCTCTGGCGCACCCTTAAGGGGGACCTGGACCCAGGGTGGGAACCTCTGACTCAGAGCAACACAGGAGCAAAAGGCAACTCAAAACCTGTAGTGCTGGTTATCCAGCTAGATAGTCACAGTTAACCCAAACTCATGACCAATTAATTTAGGTTTTAGTCAGCCAAACACTCCCCCTGGAGCACGCGCACTGTGACAACGGCGAGGAAAATATGTGTTTTAAAAGATATAAATGTGACCATCTGCCTTAACCGTTTGGGGTGAGAGGTGGATTTGATGTGAATTGTGGAACTAGATGGACTTCACATGTTGTCCTGACCCGATTACTCAGGATAATCCACTCGCCGGCGCCCGCTTCAGGACGGGGCGTAGACATTATTGGCGTCCTCCTCGGCCGAGCTGTGACATCAGTTAGCTTAGTTGGTCTTGGCCGGCCACCGGCAGGGGACCATGCTGCCGCAGACGCTGCGGCAACATGCATTTAATGACTCGCACAGCACGCAGGTCGGCTGCCATAATGGCCAATAAAACCGATCTGGAAGATATTACGTTTCCTGTAAACGTTGTGTCGGAGCATCAAAGAGTCGAGATGGTCGGCCGTAAATGCAGCAAGCAGGGCGAACGAGCGCAGAGAGAGATTTACTGTCGGAGACGCAGAAAGGTGACATTTGGGGAGCGAGGAGGCGGACTGGGTGTTGAGGTGTTTTCTCGTGTGTTTGCAGGGTTCCCCTGGTCCCTCCGGTGCTGTCGGCCCCATTGGACCCACTGGAGTCAGGGTGGGTACAGACGGGCCACCGAGCCCCCCGAACTCTGTAAATATGACCCCTGTCAATTCAGAGCTTCAGTGTTGATGGTGTGTTTCCAGGGTCCTCAAGGAAAGGACGGACCGGTCGGACCCAGAGGCCCCCTGGGGCCCATGGTGAGTTCTCATTGGTTCACACCGGACAGCTCAGCACCTGAACCCAGCTGCAGCTTTTAAAACATGACTCAGCGATTTGCTGACTGAGCATTTTCTGATCAAAATGAACGATCAATAAAAGTGGTTCTGATCTATTTCTGTTGGTCAAACGGGCCGAGCGGCACGTCGTTCATACCTCTGACACGTTTATTTGTTTCTGTGCAGGGACCTCCGGGATCTCCTGGAATTCCAGGAGCAGGAGGAAAACCAGGGAACCCCGGAGACTCCGGTCCTCCTGTGAGTGTCCTCGTCGTCATGGCGACTGTGTACAAACCTGTTTATTCTTTTTAACGTTTTCTGACATCTGACTGTTGATTTTGTGGCTTCAGGGCGCCACCGGTCCAAAGGGAGACAAAGGAGAGAGAGTGAGTACACCTCCAACTCGTTTTAGGGTCTCGAAACAAGACGGATTAGTCTGAAAATCGGTGGGAAAACTAACAAACAGTCAAACATGCTGTCTGTTTGTGAGAAGAACACTTGTTTATTTATGCAAGCGCTCATGGGAAATGACATTTGTGGCCGCGGCTCCTCTGGGGACACAGGGCGCTTTAGGCACAGACAGCAGACCCTCAGTTTCTCCTCGGTCTCCTCTGTCCTCAGGGCGACTTCGCTCCTCAGAACATGATGCGCTCGATTGCCCGGCAGGTGTGCGAGCATCTCGTAAATGGTAAGCAGCCGTTTTCCCTGTCAGCTCCTCTCGGGGGCGCTCCTGCAGCCTCTCACTCCTCCTCCTCCTCTTCTTCTCCTGTTGCAGCACAAATGACCCGCGTCAACACCTTACTGAACCAGATCCCCAACGGCTTGCACCGCAACAACAACCCGGGCCCCCCAGGGCCGCCCGGGCTTCCCGGCAGGCAGGGTCCCCGCGGAGAGCCGGGCTCCACCGGAAGGAACGGCTTCCCCGGAAGTCCAGGACAACCAGGCCAGCAGGGAGAGAGAGGTACGATCAGCCTGCCGCACGGGAAGGGCGGGCAGCTCAGGCAGAGCGGCGAGTATTCAGACCGCAGCCGGTTTATTTAGAAATCACAAAACCATCACAGCGGACGATCTGCTGTCAGAGCTTAAACCAGGCGTCAGAACAGAGTCCAGAGTCCATCAGTGAGCTCACAGCGTCGCGCCGAGCGACCGTTCCCAGCCAGCAGACTCTTGAAGCTCAGCTCCTCACACGCTTGTTTGACTCAGGACAACGCCCCCCAGTGTCAGGACAGTTCTAGTGCAGCCTCACAGCTAGTGATTCTTTACACTAATAATGAGTTCAGTCTATAAAACAGTGATAAAACTGCAGCCTGAAGTCATGTGACCTGAGCGCAGCTGGCGGTTTTACCTGTCAGCACTCGAGCGGGACGAGAAGCTGCAGACATCGAACGTCGCGGCTTTGTTTTCATTTTCCACAAACAGTCAGACTGAAAAAGCTCCACAGCTCCTCTGGATGTAAACACTGAAGACTATTATCAGATCGTCTGACCCGAGTGTGAGGTCAGGATGTGACTCTGGTGTGTGTGTGTGTGTGTGTTCCTGTGTGTCCTTCAGGGCCCGCGGGAGACAAGGGCGAGCGAGGAGAGTCAGCAGTGGGACAGAAAGGACCGCCAGGACCCGCCGGTACGTCTGACTGCTTGCTTCATGTCATGAAAGCAGAAAACTCTTTATAGTAGAGAGACAAAATGTTATTAATTACCACATTAAATGTATTAGTTATAGTAAGAGTCATTTTAAAAATCTAAATAGATAATTTTGTTAAGAAAAAGCAGTTTGTTTAATGTAACTATTGAACCTAACTGGAGTTTTGTATCATGTTGTTGTAGAATAAAATGAGCTTAATGCTGATAAACTGACCGTGATGACAGTAAAATCGAGCTCTGAAATCCACCGTCTGCTGATCTAAACTGTCCTCCAGGCCCACCAGGAGAAAGCAGGAGAGGATCTCCAGGCAATCCAGGCTCTGCCGGACCTCGCGGCCCCCCCGGACGACTAGGCTACGCGGGGGTCCGTGGGCCCCCCGGCCCCCCTGGCTACTGTGACTCTTCCCAGTGCATCGGGATTCCGTACAACGGGCAGGGATACGGAGGTACGTAGGAAAAGCGTCACCTGACATCTCCGTCAGATGCTCTTCCTGTCTCCCCTGGTATCACATGACACTGAGGGTCCGGTACAGAGAGGCGGTTCAGGATGTGTCCAGCCGGAGTTAGCTTAGCATAAAGTCTAGAAGGAGAAATATGGTGGCAGAGTGTGAAAACAGTTAAACTGGATTGTAAATGATGTTTCTTATTTGGCCAATTTAGGTTCCATTGGTATCGATAACAAAATACTGTTTAAAGAGAAAGAAGATTTTTCTTCTGGCTCATGCTAGGCTAGCACTTTCCATCTGCCTCCTCTCTGCTCCCAGTTAGGTTTCACATGGACCAACATCCTGGACTGGTCTCAGTTCTGGACTTGCCTGTGAGCCTGATCCCTGTTCTGAGCCCAGTTTAAAGGCCCTCAAACACTGTGAGAATAAAGAATAAGATCCCGACCAGGAAGCAGTTCCACACGTGTCCCAGAGATCCAAGGCTCAGAAGACAAAACGTATTCAGCAGTGAGATATATTGTCCCGATGTTTCCAACTGGCCTTGTGAATAATTTGCGTGCATGTTTTCGGACTCAGCACGGATCAGGTCACTTCCTGCCTGCAGTGCCGCCTCACCCTGACCGCAGCCTCGAAACACCAGACCGCTAGCATGATCAGCCGTTAACGATGCTAGCGTTAGCCTCTAGTCAGAACAGCGCCTCTGTGAGCGATGCTGTTTTAAAAAGTAAAATATTTTACTTAAATTGAAGCGTTTTTCATGTCACAGAGCTGATTTGGTTGCTGTTGCTCTGATGTTTATGATGGCGTATTTACCCCAAACTTTCAAATGTGATCACAAAATCATTGGAATTAATAAAAACAAAGACAGAGTTTGTGCGTTCGCCCTGATTTTGCCTCGTGTTGCTCCGTGTTTTCGCCTCGCCCTCTACTGGCAGCAAGAAAAGTTGTGTGTTCTAATGTGCGTCAGGATGGCGGCTGAGCAGCAGCAGGAAAAACATAAATAAAATCTGCCATGAGCCGTTCAGTAAGTGTCGGTGTCATAATCAACAGAATCGATCAGCCTGAATGTTGGAGTGGAATTTCGGACACAGCCTTTATTAACAAATAATACGAGTAAATCCCAGATTTCTGTATCTAAAACCAAATTCCTACTGAACCAATCAGAGGAGCTTTTCTCAGGCGTCAGCGGTGAGGTTCCCTTCAGCTCACATACAGTCAGGTTGCCTGCTGCACTAAATGGAACGGACCCTGAACGACTTTGAGCCAACATGGCTGCGGTGAAAACGGTAACAGCTCAGAACCAACGTGTCTCTCAGGGTCTTTCACAGTGTTTGCGGGCCTCCAAACGCCGGAATGTTTTCAGGATGGATGCATGTGTGGACTCACTAATCTTTGAGACCCTCAGAAGTTGTTGATTCTGTTTCCTGCTTGGACCCGACTGACGCCGTTCCTCCTCTTTGGCCCGTTTCAGGTTCACCGTAGTACTTTGTATGCCGCCTGCGCTGCTTTCACTGACTTCCTACAAACAAAACGTCCTGTAGCTGAAACACTCACTCACATGCTCTAGAGCTGTTTAAAGGATAATCGCCACGGGAAACCATTAACAAACAACCACAAACAACAACAACAAAGAGGGAAACTAACACGGACTCACAGCCAGTAGAACCGAACCCACCGGCAGCAGCGGTGATGGCGTCCACCTGGTTAGTGGCCTGTTTGCATCTTGAAGACCAAACAAAGAGTGGAGGAGCATGCACCAAACAACAACAACAACAACCAACAAGTACTAACAAAGGTGGACAGAAAAACAACAAGCGCAGCAGCAGCTAACGGCGCCTCTCCGGAGTTGTAAATAAACTAACGTATGCCTGTAAACGACGTTTAACACCAGCTTGTGCCTTGCAAACAAACAACCTGCTGCTTGCTGAATGCCAAACAACAAAACGCCTCCTTAATCCCGCTGCCCATGTGTTCATTGTCGAGCGCTCGTGGCCGAACTGGCACACGGACGCAAACGCTCGGAGGCGAGAGCACCACTTGAATGTGCAAATGTTTTGATAGTGTTTCCAGAATGAATCCGGAGTGATGGCTAACACCTCAACCTCTAACATCAGTGGAAAAAAAGCACTGACGTGGTGACGAGAGGCGTGTCCGAGGTGTCCCCGCCCACCTGCAGCTACATCTGATAGCTGATTGGACAATTTTTTTAAATTCTTTTAGCGTCAATAAATCAAACCATCCTTATCCTTTACCGTCTCACCTGCTGCTGTTGCACCAGAAACTGCACAGTCGGATGTTAATGAACTGTCACAAATCTTACAAATCCCAAACAAACAAGAAAGTAAAAACAATCTGTATCCTAATATCACATGATTTTTTCATTGTTCCAAGATTAGTTTTCAGTTTGATGTCCCCACTGCTGCTCCAGCACCTCAGTCACATGTTAGTAGCTTTAAATTAGCCAGAAGTTACTGGAAAACAAAGAAAATGGGAAGAATAAAATATGAAGGCATCAAGGATGTGGAATCTTCACTCTTTTCTGTCGTATTTTAAAAATTGATTTGCTTAACTCCCACAGTATCAAATAATAAATAATGGCAGGAAATCTTTACACGTGATCGATGAAAGATATTGATACTGAATAAATGAAATGTTTTTAATGCTCATTTTTGTCAGGCTACATCTGACAATTATTTTCTTGATTAGTCACTTAATCTTGTCAGTTAGAAAATACTCGTTTTTACATTATTTGCCAAGAAAACGTTGATCAAACTCCAGATGATGTCATCAACCCAAACTATGCAGTGAACTGTGAGGAGTCAATGAAACAAAAAATATTCACATTAAGAAGCTAAAAATCAGAGACGGTGGAGTTTAATCCTTCAAAAATTACCCAAATTAGTTAATCAGCTGTCAAAATAGATGATGGGTAATTGAAAAATGTTAATAACTGAATATTTGTGACTCTTTTGAGTCTTTTTCTTCCTGGTGGTATCCAAAATCTACTGTATCACTGAAACCAGACAGCAACAAATAATTGATCATGAAATAATGTCTGATTGATTTTCTATTGATGAACGAACTGCCCGAGCTTTAGTCCGGTGCGGCAGCATGCTGGTGAGGTGCCAAACTAACAAATATCCACTAACTGAGCGCATGAAACTTGCTAACGTAGCAAAACTAACGCTGTTCACTGCCTTCCTTCGGTCCCTCAGTAGCTTCAGCTCGCATGTCCAAACTAGCGAGCGTCACCAGAAACACTGCGGACACGCCCCCCCGTCTCAGTGCCTTACAATCAGACACATTTACACCTTTCTGTGCTTGCTGAGAAACTATCAACTTGAGCTAAACTGGCCAAACACTATCTCCGAGCAGGCCAATACCCACCTGAACCCGAAACCCAGGTAGTCCCAGTCAGCCAGGACGAGGACGTGTCGCCAAACCAGCGCCGAAAAAGATCACTATCAAGAAAGGCATCATAAGACGAGCGATGTTCTCCGTTTCCTCGTTCGGCCTGCGGGGTTTCACACCCCAACTTCATTGGAAAATATCTTTAAATGTATATGAATATTTCTGTGGCAGGTGAAGGGGTGTGGACAGCGGGAGGGAGGGAGGGAGGATGGAAGAGAAGAAGTCAAGAATTCATGAACGAAAAAAGAAAAAAAAAAAACTTCCCCTGTGTCTTTTGCTTGTAACATATTTGCAGCTAGTTTGTATTGACTAGCAGTGTTGAACTGTGCACTCATCTTACCAAAGAAAGGAAAGTGTCGGGGCCTCAGATCCGCCACAGTTCATCCAGTACCTTAAGTATAATCCTCGTCATTCAGCGTCTTCTAAGGAGCTTCAGTTTCAATACAACAGTTAAACACAGCCTCCATTTTGTATCTCTAGACGTAATATATTAACGGTCTTCCTTTATTCCGTCACAGCTAACTTTAATAAACGTGGAATTGCATGTCTGTGGTGTATATTAGGTAAAGTTTTTTGTTTGATTTCAGTTTTGTTTTAACCAGAATATAGTTGTCATTCTTGTCATTTTCTCAGTATCGGGTGCAGTCGAGACTATGGAAATGGTGTTTGAACTGCAGATTGTGAATTCCACAACCTTAAAGTAAATTCTTATTTATTTCTGAGAAACAGAAGAGGCATTTTTCAATAAAACTACTGAAAATTTTTCACCTGTGTCGTTCGTCTCATTCAGTTACCTCTGGGGTCAGGATCGGGGGGCGGGGCTAACAATGAAGCGGGAGTAAATCTACTACAGGTCAAACAGAGTGGACTGGCTGGGTGGGGGTCATCACTTTATAAAGGTACTTAGACCAACCTAGGAGCACATGGACTGTTTGGTCTGACACTAGGGGAGCGTAGCTGACCAACTGTACAAGAACCTGAGGGGCTTCTGGGCGTCTGAAGGGCACCTGGATTACTTGGTTGATCTTAGAGAGAGTTTGACTTCAGGTGCACATGGTCTGATAGGTATGGTAACTGGACTGACCTGGAAACAGACTTTTGGGGTACCCTGGGTCTGACTGTGGAAGGTTTTGTCTCTTCTGAAGGATCAGAGGTTCTGACCAGATCAGGACTTGGACAAATCAAAAAGGCACTCGGGCCAATAAGTGCAGCACCTTAAATGATGTGAGGTGAATTTAAAGTGTACTCTGATGACAGGGGAACTTGGGCCGATCGAGAGGTACGCTGGACTGATTAGTGGGTCACTGGAAGAGCGCTGAGTCCATTTACCTTTTCCTCTCAACTTCTCAAGGTCAAGTTTAACTTGTGTTGAAATTTTGTAATATACAGTAGTGTTCAAAATAATAGCAGTCCAATGTGACTAACCAGATTAATCACTGTTATTAGTATATTTTTTATTGCTACATGGCAAACAAGTTACCAGTAGGTGCAGTAGATTCTCAGAAAACCAACAAGACCCAGCATTCATGATATGCACGCTCTTAAGGCTGTGCAATTGGGCAATTAGTTGAAAGGGGTGTGTTCAAAAAAATAGCAGTGTGGCATTCAATCAGTGAGGTCATCAATTTTGTGAAAAAACAGGTGTGAATCAGGTGGCCCCTATTTAAGGATGAGGCCAGCACTTGTTGAACATGCAATTCTCTTTGAAAGCCTGAGGAAAATGGGTCGTTCAAGACATTGTTCAGAAGAACAGCGTACTTTGATTAAAAAGTTGATTGGAGAGGGGAAAACTTATAAAGAGGTGCAAAAAATTATAGGCTGTTCAGCTAAAATGATCTCCAATGCCTTAAAATGGAGAGCAAAACCAGAGACACGTGGCAGAAAACGGAAGACAACCATCAAAATGGATCGAAGAATAACCAGAATGGCAAAGGCTCAGCCAATGATCAGCTCCAGGATGATCAAAGACAGTCTGGAGTTACCTGTAAGTACTGTGACAGTTAGAAGACGTCTGTGTGAAGCTAATCTATTTACAAGAATCCCCCGCAAAGTCCCTCTGTTAAAAAAAAGGCATGTGCAGAAGAGGTTACAATTTGCCAAAGAACACATCAACTGGCCTAAAGAGAAATGGAGGAACATTTTGTGGACTGATGAGAGTAAAGTTGTTCTTTTTGGGTCCAAGGGCCGCAGACAGTTTGTGAGACGACCCCCAAACTCTGAATTCAAGCCACAGTACACAGTGAAGACAGTGAAGCGTGGTGGTGCAAGCATCATGATATGGGCATGTTTCTCCTACTATGGTGTTGGGCCTATTTATCGCATACCAGGGATCATGGATCAGTTTGCATATGTCAAAATACTTGAAGAGGTCATGCCCTTGAAATGGGTGTTTCAACAAGACAGTGACCCCAAACACACTAGTAAACGAGCAAAATCTTGGTTCCAAACCAACAAAATTAATGTTACGGAGTGGCCAGCCCAATCCCCGGACCTTAATCCAATCGAGAACTTGTGGGGCGACATCAAAAATGCTGTTTCTGAAGCAAAACCAAGAAATGTAAATGAATTGTGTAATGTTGTTAAAGAATCTTGGAGTGGAATAACAACTGAAAGGTGCCACAAGTTGGTTGACTCCATGCCACACAGGTGTGAAGCAGTTATAAAAAACTGTGGTCATACAACTAAATATTAGTTTAGTGATTCACAGGATTGCTAAATCCTAGAAACAAAAAAGTTTGTACAAAATAGTTTTGAGTTTGTAAAGTCAATGGCAGACACTGCTATTTTTTTTGAACACACCCCTTTCAACTAATTGCCCAATTGCACAGCCTTAAGAGCGTGCATATCATGAATGCTGGGTCTTGTTGGTTTTCTGAGAATCTACTGCACCTACTGGTAAATTGTTTGCCATGTAGCAATAAAAAATATACTAAAAACCTGGATTAATCTGGTTAGTCACATTGGACTGCTATTATTTTGAACACTACTGTACATATGTGGTTAGATGCAAATTGGTTTAGTTCTGGCCGAGATGGGATTGTTTTGTTGGCAGTTTGGGGAATATTTCCTGACATTGACCTTTAAAGCCCAAAATCGAAGGAAACCACTGCAGGTAGGAACTCAAAGAAAGAAAATGTAGATAATTTGTCGAAAATTGTTGATGGTGGGCTGCCAACAGACGATCAAACCAAACCAAAAACATGACTCCTTGTTGGAAGTAATAAAAACAGCAAATGAGTCAATGTAAGCAGGTTCCAGCAAGTGTTTGGTGACAAACTCTGTCAGAATTGCAAAAAAAACAAACAGGGCAGTCAGGTAATTTAGTAGAATTTTGTAGAAACTTTTTTACGACCATAAACTCAGCCTGACTTCTCTTTGTATATTTTCCCCCTGAATCACAGCCACAAACATAAAGCCTAATAGCCGAGCACAAGTGAAATGCACTAATCACCACGTCGTCGTCGCTGATTTTGACTCAGCTGTGGCCACCAGTCACAGGAAACCACCTCTTTTCTGAGACACAAATTGAACCATTTTAACATCTCACTCTGGGAGGTTTAGCATTCGTTTGGTAGCCTATTATGAAATAAAAAGACTTGCTGCAGCTTAGCGTCAGCGTGGCTGCTGGATGTGAGCATTTCCCGAGAAGTTTTGTTTATTGGAGACTAAACGAGCTTTCACACGCTTTCCTCACTCGCTGAGTCAGGAAACACAGCAGCGACCTCATAAACCAGAGGAATAAAGAATCGCCAACTTGCGATTCGTTAATGCACATCGTGACTGACTGACAGCTCGGTCACATGGGGCAACAACCATCAACTGAGGAAGTTTTTAGAAGATGTCAGTCCTTCGATACTCGTGTTATCAGGTGATGGCAGGCTGACTTTGTGACTGTTCAGGTTCAGGTCTGAGTCTAGGACTACAGCCACATTTACCCACCAGAGCTGACTTATAGCTGTTGATCTTTTTTTCTTGTGTTTTTCGGTGAATTGATGAAGACCCTTTAGAGCAGGAGCTCTCATGGTCCCACCTTCAGACCTTCAGCTCTCGCTCCCGTCAGTACCAGGGTGGTCTGCTTGGTATCGGACCTGCAAAACCGAACCATGTCTGTATGATTTGAGTCACGCGACTTCCCTTCTTCGGCTACTGTTTGGGAAGACTTCAGTCATGCAGGTGTGTCTGGGAAACAGCGCTGCTAGATGCAAGTCAGCATTTAAAAAGACCTCACACGTGTCACACAGTGATTGGGCAGCCACAGTGAGTCTACGAGCAGATAGGAAGACGTGTATACCCGTCACACTGCTGGATTGTTGGGCAGGTGATCGGCTCACATCAAGAGGGTCAGGAAGGACGAATCTGACCCAGAATCCTGCCGTGTGACTGCTGGAACAGAACCTTGATGAGGTTTACTGATAACACCTGTTTTTATGGGTGATTTCCTGTCTAAACGGCCAACGTGGGAAAGGTTTATGCTAACATCCAGATGTTCTGCACACACAGGGTGAACTCTGCCGCAGAACAGATCTCACCTTCCCGTCCTATCTCATGGTGTTTAATACAGGCCAGATGTCTGTTTTTGCAATATTAAGATGTTAGAGTGAATTTGACATTTGACCTTTGGGATTTAAAAGTTCATTAATTCATCCTGTTAGACATCTGCGTGTAAATTTTGTCTTAATCACTAAGAATTCGTAGTAGTTATGAGTAAAACCTGGTTCAGCGGGTCACACTGACCTTTTATCTTCATCAGGTCCACGTTTGCAGAACTTCGCTCGCAGCGTTCCTGAGGTATCGTGTTCACAACCTGAAGTCATAATGCCTGCGGTCACCGCTCAGACAGAACACGTCCTGGGTTGTGCTTTTAATTAGAGGCCTCCTGCGGTTTAATTGGATCGGGATGAGGAGGGCGGAGCAGCTTATCAGCAGCTTTGAACTTCCTCCCCAGACCTTGTAAAGGACACGTGATGGTGGTGAAATGCAGAACACATGAGCGGGATGAACCTTTAACTGCTGCACACTGAAGCTCAGCAGGACAAAACTGAACCAGGTTTATACGTTTGAGACGAGTTCGGACTAACAGACGTGACTCATGTCAGGTCCATGTCTTTGTCACTTCCAGGTTTGAATACTGTAACTCCTTATCATCAGGCTGTACTACCAAGTCACCAAAGACCCTCCAGCTAATTCAAAACACTGCTGCTCGTGTTTTCACTGGAACACGACAAAGAAATCATATCTCTCCTTTTCTAGCTTCTCTACATCGGCTTCCAGTTAAATCCAGAATAGAATTTAAAGTTCTCCTCCTCGCCGACAAAGTCCTAAATGGTCAGGCCCCTTTCTGTTTTAAAGAACTTGTAGTGCCTTATCATCCAATTAGAACGTTCCCCAAACTGCAGGCTTACTGGTAGTTCCTGGGATCTCTGAAAGTAATCTGGGACGCAGAGCCTTCAGCTAACAGGCCCATCTTCTCTAGAACCAGCTCCCAGTTCAGGTCTGTGGAGCAGACACCCTCTCTGTGTTTAAGAGTAGCTTAAAACCTTCCTTTTTGATAGTCAGGGCTGGCACAGGCCTACCAATAGTTATGCTGCTATAGATCTAGACTGCTGGGGGATTTCCCACAATACACTGAGCCCCTCTATTTCTCTACCTCGCTTTTTCCAAACTTCTTCTACTCTCCACTCTGTCATGTCCCAGTATTTTTGTTATTAACTTCATCCTGGAGTCCCTCTGCCTCATCGTCTCTCAGCCACCTGGTGACGTAGGCCTGACGGTTCTGCTAGCGACTTGCTATCCAGTGGAGATGTGACCTTGTGTCACCCAGCAAAAGACAAAGTGGCCTGGACTCCTGAGCTGGATCACTGTCTGGTTCCTGGACTCTGCTCTTTAATAACATGCTTCTGGACTCAGTTCTCATGTTTTCGTATCCATAGACTGTAATGATGTCATATTGTTGTGCTCTGTACCTGCTCAACCATCTTTATTGTTTATATTGACAAACAATAAAATCGACATTTTTCCTATCAGCTGGAGAGTTGGATGCTTCAATCGGTCTGCAGAGAGTTTACAGGACTGCATCTTAAATTAAACCAACAAACAGAGTTGTTGTTTCTGTCGGACAGGTCAGAGTCTACCGAGGTAAACGAAAGCTCTGAGTAAAACAGTCAACAATAATGAATACTTGTTCAGTTGTTTTCAGCTCTGTAAGGTTAAAACAGCCTCGTGGTCACGGTCACAGAAAGAACATGGCTTCATGTCGTCTACAGAGAGGATGATGGGAGCTGAGAGCGTCCAGGATCACTTCAGGGTGCCTGAGCTGCCTGAATGAAACCCTTCGGTATGTGGTGTCCTCACGGTGTCCCACAATTTATAGTGAAAAATGAAAAAATGTTGAACATGTGACACTTGGACAAACGATTTCAGTTTGACTTGAGATGTTGAAGCTTCAGCAGTTTAAGTTTACGTTTGTGTAAACGAAGCCAAAACAGCACAAATAACAGCTGGCGACGCTTCGTGGGTCCTTATTGACACCTGGGACGGAGCTTCATCTCAGCCCGATTGTCTCAGAAATATATTTTCGTCCAATAGTGTTTGACCGATGAAATCCTTTGAAGGAATGAAATGGGGCAAAAATCTCTGCTATGTGTGATTCACGCCACAGTGACGACATCACGCTGCTCCAGATCTCCAAGACGCTGGGCAGCGATGAAGATGAAGCTGGCGTTCGCTCACGAATGTTACGGTGCATGTGGATACAGAAAGGGGCTAGCATTAGCAGCAGCTAGCATCAGGAGCTAATCTGGATTTATAGGGGACACCTGGGACCAGTGTTTCCACTGGCGACCGTACCAGGACCTGGTGGGCGGGGCAGCCTGACCGTGAAATAACGGTCAGGCCGTAACTGAAATGTTGTTTCTTGTGTTTTCTCACAGAAAGTAGACGGACTCTAACGGACCAATCAGCGGACTGCAGAGGGTTTATGTTCGGTTTAGTCTAGTTGATACCTGAAGAGAAGTGTGACAAAGCGACTTCACTGTCAAAGAGAATCACTCACATCTTTAGTTTCGGCTGGTTGGGGCTTTAGCTGTGCAGGTGTTGACAAATCCTCGTGAATAAAGAACCAATAAGAAGTAAATAAAAAATCTTCAGTCACATTTCTCTGGATTCTCAGGCTGCGCTCGGCTTTTACGGACAGTTTATCCAGTCTGGTCAGCTGGAGGCTTCACTTTACACTTCATTCTTCATGTCAGCCGTTTATTTCCAATGAAGCTTGTATTAATGTGGCCAGAAGTAGAAACATACGAGCAGATCCAGTAATGAGGTCCTGGTTCAGTTTTGTGGTTTTAAACTCAAACAATGAGTCTCTGTTTCACAAAGTTTAGTCTTCAATCAAAGTTGTTCCTGTGGAAACGGTGATTTATGGAAGGTTTCAGTGATTGAGCTTCTGAATAAACTGGCATTATGATCAGCCTGAAGACTTCCGTGAGGATTAGATGATTCTCCCCACACCGACGGTTCGGTTTGTGTCTGCTGACCTCAGTGCAGTAACGTCTCCTGGCCCGCTGCGCCTTGACCGACACCCATCAAATGAGCCGAATCGGCGGCTGGAGCTCGTCCACACAAAAGCCTAACGACCCTCGGAGGAAATTCATACGCACAGCTCGATACTGAGATAAGTTTTTCGGCGAAAAAGGCTCCTCCAAATCTGATAGCAGCGACTTTAAACAGCTTCCAGGCCAGTTTGTGTCGGAACAGAAGGCCTGAATGCAGCCGTGTCCTCTGTCACGCCTGGAATCCTCTGTTTGTTTCCATAAAGAGCCCTTTGGGGCTCACACTGTGTTCTCCCGATCGATCTGTGACACTTTAAGAGCTGTTAGTGGAACAGATGGCGTCAGATTTATTCAGACGTTTGACCACATACTTTAACGTTCAAAACCTGAAGAATTTATCAAAATCTACCGAAATTCTACGCAACAGAATCGGAAAATCATTCAAAAGTCCCAGGAAAAGAATATTTAACCAGAAGTTACCTTTTGGAAAATGATTCTGGTGATATTTTCCAGCTAAGTGCAGTTCTGGCATCTGGAGCTCTTTGTGGTTCTGAAGACGTTTGTCTCATTTGAAAGGTTCTTCAGTTCTAAACCTTCAACCAAAGCACTTAAGGTTTCACACCTTTAGTGATAATCCTACCCAAAACAGGAATGAATGTATTTTATGGTTTTGTCTCAACGCCAACACTTTGACTTTAGTATCGAACTAGAAAACCTGCTGCCTGACGGTTCTGTTCCTCCACACACAGAGCAGCCGTGAACGTTCAGTTCAGTGGTGGGTCCAGAAGAACCACCAGTTCTAGTTTCAGTATGTGTAAATATTGCTATTTTTATTTGACAGATTAAGAAATCTAATTTCTTGGTAGAATTGGAGGATCCCTTCATGGTTTTTCATGGACTCGGTTTTCGAGGAGAGCACGTGGTACCACCTGACTTCCTGTTGCCTCCTCGGTGGGCTCCACTGTCACGGGGGTGTTTGGGGCAGCTGCTGGGATGGAGCGTTTCACAGGTGATCAATGACATTCGCTTCAGCTGTCAGTGGTCTTAATGTTATGATTGATCAGTGTGTCCTAACATCCCTCGTGTGCAGTGATAATGACTGATGTCCAAAAATGAGTGAAACCACCTGAGAGCCACATGTCGCTTTGCCCTCTGCAGAATGAGACGGTAACAGAGTCTCTGCAGGATGATCCTTTAGTGACAAAAACTCCTCCGGTGTCCGTGGGAACGTGGCTGCTGGCCTGCAGGTGCTCACGTTGTTTCACACACAAACAGCACCAGTGAAACACCTCGGCCCCACCGTGTGACCGCAGCACCATGTGACCTCAGCACCATGTGACACACAGGATTGGTAGAAATCTGCAGGTTCTGTAATAAACTCTGGATCACAGAACTGGTTGTGTGTTTGGGGGTCAAACTGTAACAGACAGTGAAGAGAGTCACATGATTCCTGATAAGTCAGGATTTAGTTGGATGAACCTGAACATGAATGTTGGCAGAGCCAATGAGGTTTGGGTGGAAGGAAAGGAGCTGGTTGTTTCACACTAGCCAGAAATCCCCCTGTACTGGCACCTCACAGCTACCTTTGACCTCCAACATTCAACCAGTTCACCCTCGGGTCAGAGTGGACGTTTATGCACAGTTTGAGGGAAATCCCTCAACGTTCGCTTGATGTAACGTTAACAGGAATGGATGAACGCTGGAGCAGAGTTGTGGTGTTTGAAATGTTGAAACTAGTCCAAACTTCATGAGCTCAAAACTTGAGTGTTCATGTTCACATGCGTGATCACCTCCATGTTTGATGTCTGCAATGTTTAGCTCTGACCTGTTTGGCTCCATAAGGTTCCACTGAGCTTCCGTTGACATGTGAACGGAGCCAGAACTTCCCCCCTGCCGAAAACGTACCGATAACATCCGTTTCGAGCAGCTCGTCGAGCTGTGAGCTGAGCATCAGTCTGAAGGAGGAAGCAGGGACCTGCTGATGATTTCCACGTGTTCGACACGCCTGAAGAGTCACGGAGAGCTGTCAAAAGCCAAACTGAGTCCAGGTTAGAGGCGTCGTGGTGCTGATACCATCTGTCCTGCAGCGTTCATTCATAGACACTTAAATCGTATTATTTGCAGACGACACCACGATCTTTGTTAGTCACAAGCTAATACAGGATTTGTCACTGAAGCCGATTCTGAGCTTTCACCCGTTCATCTGTGTGAGGCATCTTGTCGACGTTTAAAGTCACAGTTGTTTAGATAAGTTTTGGCCTCTGGCAATATGTGGATATGTCTGTTAGCTGCGTGTTGGATTTGTTTGAAATTTGGAGCGTCCCTTCAGTGGGACACGAGAACAACGTGATTCACTTTGGTGATGATCTGGAGTCTGGATCAATTTCCAAACAAGAGCCAGAACTGAAGCATAATTCAAAAATGACCCGACAGATTTCCATAATATACTTTCTGGATATTTGTCTCACATCAAAAACACATGTTTAGATTTAAAGAGCGATCCAGATCCGATCTGGGTCCTAAATCTGAATCTGGATTTTTTTTTTAACCTGTTTTTGATATAAAAATCCGACTAAATTATTCGCTGTCAGCTGTACCTTCCTTTTGGTTGGTGCCACTGTGAATTTAAGACAGTTTTAATGATTTGGATCTGTAAACAGCGGAGTCACATCCCATAAATCCAGCGAGCTGTGCTGCGAGAAGCGGTTCAAACCTGCGACGCGGTTCGGGTCTCTGACGGTTTCCGTGTTACATCACTCACAGATGTTCCCGCTTCCCCTCCAACTCGTTGTCTCATCGTGCGTCCGCGGCCGAGTCGCACCGCCGAGGTGAACACATGCTGAGTCAGAGCGAGACGCTCTGCGATTTGATTGGTTCTCGCAGGATTAAGAGCACCAACGAGGAAGAGGCAGTGTTCTCCAGGTTACAGGGGAACAACTGGAAGAACTGTGGAGGAGAAAATGAAATGTGATCCTCTGTGTTTCCTCTGACTCAGGACCTGACATGATTATTGTATCCAATCATTTCCATTTCCACTGAAAAACTGTCAAAATGATGTCGATTTGTTTGGGTTTAAAGGTCTTAAAGGCTGGAAAATTTTTATATGCTAATATTAATAATCTATTGCAGACAGTGTCGATACGAAGGTAAATGTTAATGTTGTGATATATATCCCAAGCAGCCTTACGTTAGGAGATGTATGTTCTTTATATCTAAGAGGGGTGGATAAAAATGAGTCATGTAAATATCACATTATGTTCCAGGACAATTTAAAAAATATATATATTTTCTCCCCAAAAATCACCATATTTCTCTATATTTTCATGGCAGATGGTGGCAGCATTTTTATGTTTGTTCCAATCAGTTCAATTCATCCACCACACTTCTTTTATGATTTTCTAATTTAACAAAAACAATCACTGCTTTTGTGTCGCGGCGGCAGAGTGACATCGTTCTCCAGCAGAGGCGCTCGTTCTCGGACACGACATCAGAAGTCAGAGAGGCGAAGCAGAGCCGAATGAGTTGATCTCTATTTAATTATTTATTTATTTTTGTTTGTGGTACGGGCTTCTTTATTTGGAGCTTACTTACCTTAAAAATCCAGACTGGGATCAACCATCGAAGCTCTTTTCTGTAGAAAAAGAGTTGAATATTCATTGAAACCTGTAAATAAACTGTAAAGTTTATCGCTCCGGGAGTAGTAATAACAACAACATTACCAGTAATAAATAGCACTAACATAAACAACGTCAACAGTTTACTGAGCAGGAGCTGCAGTTTACATGCACAACAGAATGTTTTTATGTAGAAACCTCAGACTGAACGGGGAACCTACTGTATCTGAGCAGAGTTTTCCAGCCTGTTTCTCACAGTTCAGCCTCTCTACATTCATCAGCTTGACATGAAAATTTGCAAAAGATCATTTGCAACACTTTAACCTAAATAAGAGAAAATCAGATGTAAACATGTGTAAAATGAATCCACGGTGATGAAAAGGTGGGTATGAGACTGCAGATGTGGGAATTGTTATTAACTGTTGATTCTTGGAGCTCATATGAAGACGTTTATCAGCTCTGCAGGGGTTCAGCCAGCAGGTGGATCCATCAGGAGGACTGAAAAATCTATGTCCAGAGACCAAATCATGGCCACATCTGGACTGGTGAGACTCTTAAACCCAAACGTCCCTCACAGATTTCTCTTCTTGGGCTCTTCCTGCTCTCGGAGGAAACACCTGGGAGCAGGTCTGAGTGGGGACGGACTGCTGCCCTCCATCTGAATGTCCCGTCAGCCTGAA
>KV751387.1:307642-345258 GCA_001698575.1 Mola mola | reverse complement strand
GCGCACCTGGTGTCACTCTGTGCGTTTGATGGAAAACGAGTCAAGTAGGAAAACAAACGTTCAACAAGCTAAACTCTGATTTCATTTCTTGGACTTGTTCACTGTGTTGCAAATGTTGACTGAAGTAATTATGGGAAGAATGAACCTGCTGGTTCTGTGGGGGTCCAGCAGGAGGTCTGAGCTGGTGTCTGGTGCTCTGATTGGGGGAAAATCTGCAGAACCAGTGAGATCGGGGTGGATTATTATAGGAACAGGAGCTCTTCTTGTTTTGTTGGTGTTCTGGGAGAGAAAGTAAAGAGCTCTGAGTTCTAGAAGTGACTGAATTTATAACACAAGAGTCTGTTTGGGACAACAGAGAGCAGCTGGTTGTTTCACACTGGCCAGAACTGTGACCTCTGACCTCCAACATCTACCCAGTTCACCCTCCAGTCAAAATGGAGGTAAGGTTTCAGGTCATAGTGACCTTTGATCTACGACCTCTGAAATCTAATCAGTTCATCCTTGAGTCAGACTGGATGTTTGTTCTTGTCCTAAAAAAAACAGGATTTATCCTCCACTGACCGTCGCCAGCGTGGAGGAACAAAAATGGTTGAGGAGAGGCTGAGCAACATGTCCAGATATATAACCACTCAATTAAAGACTAAACCCCCAGTTTTAGGTTATTTGGTGGTTTTAGTACTGACCCTTTTCCAGATGACCTCATCAAAGAGCTGCGTTTTGGTGCTTGTTGCCTGTGCGATTGTGAGAATCGATATTTCACCGGCGGATTCAAGTTCTGCGGGATCATGACCGATGAAACAAACGCAGAATTCATGTTTCAGGAACATAATCGGGCCAACGTATAATAGAAAACTGACCCTGCTTCGCTGGAAGAGTCAGCGGCGGAGAGTTTCCAGGATTATTGATGATAAGCCGCCTCATGCACAGCGGCCTCGAACCCTCATCTCTGACTTCAGGACACAAAACTCAGAGAAACCTGCAGAAGGTCAGCTATCACCACCAACAAATGAATCTTAGGACACTCACTCTCAACCAACGTTTGTCCGACAGACACTTTTAATCAGGTCGCAGCTGCCATTTTCCAAGAGTAGATACAGAACAACGGATTCTTTAATCCATCAGTAGATGTTTTTCTTTCCTCCCAGCCCAAACGAGTGCTTGTTGGACTCTTGGTTTCACAGAGTTTCACAAAGTGAGCTGGGTGGGCGGAGTCTCAGATGGAAGTGATGATGACGGGGAACGTGTGATAGAGGTGGTTCGGGGTCGGATCAGAAACGGCCCAGTTTGCGGCCCCTCGGTGGCCTGACGGAGGTCAGTTTGGTCCTGTGGGAGCAGAGCAGCTGCAGAGGATTACTGCTTCCGGTACCTGCACATGTCCCGACTCGTCACTTCAGCATGTTCACACACTGACATAAATGCTGCCCTGCTGTTATTTACACGTTAGGTGAACATGTTCACTCAGCACCGTTTGGGAGCGCCGCTCACTGCACGGCGCCGGCTGCCATACGCCCTCATTCTACACCAGGGAACAGCTGCGTCATACCACACACACGCACACACACACACACACACACAAACACACACATAAACACACATACACACACATACACACACATACACACACATAAACACACACACACACACACAAACACACACATAAACACACAAACACACACATAAACACACGTAAACACACATACACACACATACACACACAAACACACACATAAACACACACACACACACAAACACACACACAAACACACATAAACACACATACACACACATAAACACACATATACACACACACATAAACATAAACACACACACACACACACAAACACACACATAAACACACAAACACACACATAAACACACGTAAACACACATACACACACATACACACACAAACACACACATAAACACACACACACACACACACAAACACACACACATATACACACACACATAAACACACATAAACACACACATAAACACACACACACACACACACAAACACACACACATATACACACACACATAAACACACATAAACACACACACATAAACACACATATACACACACACATAAACATAAACACACACACAAACACATACATACATAAACACGCTCACACACACACACACACACATAAACACACACACACACACTCACACACACACACACACACACACACACACACACACACACACACATGTTTGAATCACACTCTTGTAAATTCGTTCAACTCGTCTCGGCTCCTTATGTCAATCGCCTACATTTCCCAGAAGGCCCGTGGGACGTCACACGCTGCAATGAACCAGTGACGTGAGAACAAAAGCTTGTGAAAACTCAGGTTGTAAAACTTTGTTTACTTATTTTCTTTCCTCGAACAAGGACATATTGATTTTGTTTTCTATTTATCTGGTATTCTTGTTTAATTCACCATTATTTCTCTTTATTCTTTTTATATTGTCTGAAATCCTCTTCACTTTTGTGACATTACCATTGATATATAATAATAAGTTTATTATTGCACAGTTTTTCTGGCATCCTGTCTCTTATTGTCGACACCCCCCTGATATTCTTGTATTTGCTTTCATTATCCTGGTCGCTCTGGGAGAGGGTGGGATGGAACTTGGAAAGGGCAAAGGTGTAGTTGATTTATTATGATACATGATTGTGTAATACAACAAAGAGATTTGAACAAAAAGCTTTTTTTTTCAGTCGAGTGTGATTGAAGGAGCTCAAAAGCAGCAGATATTGGCTGCATGTCATGACTTCTCCATCTGTCTACTGTTGAAGCGCAATACCGCGTCTCGCCACTACAGTAAATACAAAGCCAACTAGGGGGGCGCTGTTTTGTCAAATTGAAAACAAAGTACAGTACGCTGCAGAGGCTACAGACAGGCCTTGCTTTAAAAAAAATAGATATTCCACTTAAAAATATAATGTTAAAACTAAATGACAAATTATTAGCCCTTTGTTTCACTGAAAGTATGCAAGTAAGACATTTTCAGTGAAATTTCAAAATGATATAACAAACTTGTAACATCGTTGAGAAAAGTGTCATAAAGTGCCTAACAAAAGGTATAAAACAAGACAGAGTAAACCAACAGAAACAGAACAAAAAAGCCCATATGATCCAGACACTGGAGCAGAAACTTTAAGAACATACAGAGCAGGTAATAAAAATTAGAATAAAATCATATAGATAAGAAAATACATGTAAGTCAGACAGAACCAAAAGACTTCACAAAGAAAAATAAAAAGATAACTTTAAAAAACTGGGATTTAGTGTGGTTGAGTTTGGTAGGTAGAGAGATTCACAATTTGAAGGCTCCAACAGAAAACAGCTAAAATACAGGCTATCGTTGTGCTGTTTCCTTTAACAGTGGATATTTTTGGATTCACATCACTGCCACAGTATGTTGCATTTCACTGCTGTAGATGTCTGAGGTGGAGCTCGTTTGAAGAACTGCTGAGTAGTTTAAGTTACAGCTGTGATTTTTAATTGATTTAATTTCTTTTATTCGTGTCTCGCACCAACCCACACGAGTTTACAGCACACCAAAGTCATTAGGTATTATGTTTCATGCCAGAATTACAGAAAATTTTATGCCTCAGACTTTAGCAAAACAGTCTGCTGAGCTTTGCACATAAAATCTGCTTCCTTTCCTGAAGAACAGCCCAGGTTTTTCTTTTGGCACCCAAAATAAACAATAAATAGTACATTTTATTAAAATAGTAAATCCTTTACGTTATAAACATATACAGGACCCAGAAAAAGGACTTTGGAGGGTCATTAAACGTCAGAGCAACACAGTACGTCATGTTCAGGTCACATGTTTGCAGCCTGCGGCCTCTGTGGTAAAATCACCCCGTAAACACATTCACCATATTGATCAATTTTTAAGGCGACGACACGTCAGCTCATTTTTCCGCCCCCATTTGGACAAGAACCCTCCTCCGGGTCCCCCGTCCTCGCCTTCTGTGCGCGAACATTAAGATAAAAGCTCCGTCAGCGTCATGCTATGCGTTTCTGACCCAGATATCACACGGTGATGAGTTATGAAGGCGTCTCATGAGCTCATCGTGCTTCAGTCTAAACGTCCTTGGCTGCTGCGCTGAGGACGAGTTAAAGGTTGAGGCGTGGCAGAGGAGCCAACAGCTGCTTCAAATTCAGCCAGCGAGTCGGGCCGACGGAGCAAGATGGCGGGAGCAGATCCTCCGACTTCCACAATGGACATGATGTCAGTGGAAACAGTGAGTCGTAATGAAGGGACCCCCGCCCCCACACGGCTGAAGTCTGGTCAAAGTCCCACTTGATACGTCGCTGAGGGGTTTATTAGTGTGCGGCGGTGCTGAAAACCTCATTAATCTTACGGAGCTCTTCTGTTATTTGGAAAGAAGGGGTGGTTTTTGGGTCAGTAGGTCCATTATTTATAGCAAAAACTATGGTAGGACAAAAACATTGGTTCCTAAATGTTGTTGTCGTTGGCGCTGCGCTCACAAAGATAACTAAAGTGCTGGAAAGATGAAGGGAGTTGACTTCACATGGAACTCTGGGATGTGGATGAGGATTTAGAAACGAACCACTAATGAAACCAGACGGACCACAGTCGGTGTTCTTGTCCTTGTTCTCAACATCAAACATTCACAAGAATAAAGGAAGGAATTAAAGCAACTTCACCTTCAAAGAGAAGTTTTTAACCTCAGCCCAACTTCCTGTCCTTTAGGCCTGTTTTGAAAATGATTTGCTCGCACAGAGAAAGTCAAAGATTTGGAAATAAGTTGCGTTTTACACCGACCGTTCACTCCCTTTGAAGTGTCCCTGAAGTGTGAAGTCCAGATGTCAACATTCAAGCAGATGTGTGTCTCAATCAGTAAATAAAGATACTGTATACTGTTTCCTGATGTTTACAAAAGACAAAACAAATTTGTGTAGATTTATTCTCTATTTATCCGATGTTGCCTAAATAATCAGATATTCATTTGGGATAAATACACAAATTTGTGACCTTTGTTAAACATCAGGAAACTTTGGAAAACAGTGTCCATGTTTGTGTTTTATTGTCGTGGCTCTCGCCATCAGGTACTGTACGATAAGAGAATTAGCCAAAGTGTCTCCGTTGCCCCCTGGTGGCTGGCTCCAGTACAGGTCAGGTGTACAGCAGAAAGTCCCACACTCTGCAGGGATAATTATTACGCTGTGCCAGTGTTCCTTATCCAAATGAACAGAGTTAAAACACTCAGGGATCAGACAAGTAACACTGCCGAGATACTTTTAGTGAGCGTTTCCCTCCCTCAAGTGTCAGATTATCTACAATACAAAGTGTTAAAGTGATGTATTTATCTAAATCATTTCAAAGAGTGACAGTGAACACGTTAAATAAAGAGGACATTTCTTTTGCCTTTTCTTTAAACTAAACATTGCGAATGGAGGTACAGTGTTCCGTCTCATCTGAAACCGTGTATGAGCTCAGGCTGGTGGGTCAACATGTCTCCAACTGAGAGTGAAATCGCTGCTGGCGCCTGGGCGGAGCTTAGTTTGATTCCAAATCTTCATTCGTCCCCTGGTTTCCCCTTTTTGTATGTAATCGTAAAAGATGTTAAAAACAAAAAGGAAGGTCCCAGCAGTGCTTAAGAAAACAAAATCAGACTGTAAAAACAGCGCCACCAAAAAATGTTTGCTCCTTAAGCCAAATCCAAGCTCTCCTGAAAATATCAAAATCTTTCTTTAACTCCGAGTTATCCTGGTAACACAGGTGAAAACACCAACTCCGCCGCCTGATAATATGCTGTTGTTTTTCCCATCTTTATCACCTATGATGATTTATGATGGACTCCTAGCAACACTCGCCGTTCTGCACCTGCTGCGTTTGGGGGAAGGCGGAGCTTGGTGACAACTGTGTTCGAATACCTTCAAAGTGAGGCTGATGTATCTTCAGAGGAACAAACCGCAGGTAAAGATCAACCTTCAACCAGTCAGACACTTCAGAGCAGCAGGTGAAAACGTCGAATCCACTCGAATCCACGCCTCCTTCAGCTGTAATGAAGGACTGTTAGAAACAGAGACGTGGCCCAGTTTTAGGTCCTGTCAAGCGTGGATCTCCCTCAGGTTTCCTCTCCGGGGTTTTCCCCATCAGGTCGACGGCGGCAGCTCCAAAGGTTTGTCAGCCTTGAGCGCAGAGCATTAACGTCAGCTCTGCTCTGACTGGTGGGATCCTGGCCATCGCTGGGGTCAGTGTGACGCTTTGTACTACATTCCTTCACACACACACACACGCACACATGCACGCAAACATGCACACACAAATATGAACAAAGTGCTTGTTGAGATGGGGTTTGAATGCTAACAAATGTTAGCTATATTTTCATAGTTCAACCATTTAACCTTCTATATTGTCGCTGAAACTTTTCCTTCACTGAGCAAAACATATTAACATTCAACAACGCAGGTTTCAACATATTAAACCTTCAAATGGTTTCTGTCATGGGGCAATACGATCGTCAATAACTGTAAATAACAATCTGCTGATCAACCCGACACGCGATATTCAGTGTTCAACCTAAAACTTCTTATAATAATTCACACCACAATTGTTTTTATTAGGTTTTTTTTGAGGATTTGTTAGAATATTTGAGTCATATCTCATATTTAAAACAGTATATTTAATGCTTTTCCTCATCGACTTCACTGATTTTTAGAATGTTGGAGGTGCAGGCGAGTCAGAAGACTGGGAAAGTTGTTGAACGCTCCAGGAACGTGTTCGATAGTATCAGGTGATTGAATGTGACGACTGGGCCTCCTCGTCACTTAGTCCAACTCAGGCGTGCATGTAGGAGGTCGCTGTGTTACCCTTGTCGGGTCGAGCTGTGCTCAGAAGCCTCGCGTTCCCTCTTAGGACTGACTGATGAGGTCAGGTGAGGTCGTGGTGGATCATCTTCAAAGCCTCCAGACTGGTTGTGGGAAGTCTCTGTTTGTGTGACGTGACAGTGATTGACAGGTCAGCTGTCAGCAGCTCACTGCCAGGTCAAAGGTCAGCTGTGTATATGTGTTTTAGTTCACGTGATGTGAACTGAAAGTGTAAAAAAGAGTCACGGAGCCGTATTTGTCCGACAGGTTGAAGTGATTCCAGCTGACGCTTCGTATGAACACAAACTGTTGGATAATTAATGGATGATTGGAAACACATACACAGACATGTTTTAACAGGGGTTGAATTATTGACACTGTAGATGTGTTTGTGATGTGAGCGAGGCTTATTTTTAATGCGGTGACACAATTCGCATCTGTGTGCCACATGCTAACTTATCAAAATGTGTGCTAAAACCATGTGAATTATATCGGATAATAATGATGTTTACTCAGAAACTGCTTGCATCACGTCACATTCATGGGATTTTACTCAAACACGCCTCAGCTGGTCGCCTCAACATTTCTGAAAAATTAAGATTATCTTGATTGGTTTCCCCGTGGCAGGAGAACAAGTTGACGAAATAATAAATGATAAAAACGAACTCACAGCATTGTGTTACAGAAATATTCAAACATTTATCTTTCACAGTAAAACAAATATTTAAGTTTCGTGTTTAAAACTTTGGCCATAATTCTACTTTAGAACACTCACTAAATGTGCTAATATGAACAGAATGTGTAGAAACAACAGTGTTACTGTTTGTCAATGACATCTGTGTTGCAGAGATATCTACTGATGTTAGCATGCTAATCGGTCAGCTCCAGTCCGTCCTATTTGGTGTACCACTTTGTACCTGTAAGGGGGTAATCGGTCCACTTTAGACCCTTCAACGGTTACAGACGTTAAGCTGGTGCACGTGGAAGTCCGGCTCCCTGGTGGAGTGACTGAGTCGATATGAAATGTGCACTGAAAACACGAGCATTTGTCCTCAGTCCAGCCGCCGCCGGTTGCTCCGGAACGGTCACGATCCTGCCAGAATCCTGTGGAACTTGAATCCACCAGTTGAATATTGATTCTGACAAGTGCACAAGCAACAAATGGAGATTTTTGGTGCTCGTGAAACGCCTAATTCAATGTTTTCAGCCTGCTTACTCGTCTCCACGACTGGCAGAAATGACACTTGTGTTGCCAAAGTGTTCAACAATGTGTTGATGACGCTGGCGGTGAAAGGGTCTTTGGTTTAATCTGGGAGATGAGCAGACCTGTTGTCTGGGGTGACTCCTCCTGTAATACGAGGTCGCCATCTTGGCACGAACACACAGCTGAGTTGATAACTCTTTGACTTTGTTGCTTATTCGGAGTCAAATGGTTCCTTTCAACCCCAGTAACTGGGAACACTTTGAGAAACTGTAGGTGGAGTCTGCAGTGCTGGACAGCATTTTATTTCATTCATCATGTCTAAACCTCTGCAGCTGCAGGCTCATCTTGCTTCGAGACTGTTTTTTGTTTCGTTGTGCCTGAAAATGGAGTCACAGAAGTCAACAGATGGGCTGACAATGAGGTGCAGGCTTTGCTGAGTGATGCTGCAGAAGATCATGTCCAGCACAATCTGGAAATGGACACCTGGCAAGGTTGGCCTACATGAACATTCTAATTGCTTTTGTGACGTTTAGCCCGCAGGAACCTCGTAGCTCCTTAAAGAAAAGTCCCTGCTTATCAAAGTTCCTGATTCTTTTGGTTGAAATACACCGAAAGGGGTCCCACTCAGCTAAACTTTAAATGATACAGTCACATTGCTGACGGCATGTTAGATTTGCGTGGAATTCTGGGATTAGAAAAGATGTGGAGCACTCATGGTGGTCAAGCTATCGCGAGTGCTCCACAGGGGTCAGCTACCGGGGTCAGCTGTGCTTGGACATGGATGGTACAGATCACCTCATGTGAGTACAACCGTACTTGTTGTATCCTAAAGACCACGATGACCACAACAGACAGCGTTTTAGTGATAGCTGATCATTGATCTGGTGATGCTCCACCCCCTTTATTCTTTTATCATTCAGATTTTATTTGTATGGACCAAAACCAGATTACAGTTTGTTTTTTTGGGGGGCTTTTTTTTCAAACTGTACAGATGTGACCCCCTCTGCCCTCAGATCCACAAACCAGGTGAGGAAAAACTTAAAAACCCTGAACAGGGAAAAATAAGAAACTTCAGGAAGAACCAAAGAGGAGGATCCTTCTTCCTGGGACGGACAGACATTCCATAGATGTCACATGTACAGAACACAACAACATGACGGTAACAAATTAATGAGAATGTTGCTGATGTTAAAATGTATGAAGACCATGAGTCCATGAATGTGAAATCTATGGATGCAGAAGTAATTGTAGTCCATTGAACAAAATGGTGCTGGACCATCCAGACTAGGAACCAAGTGACAGTCTCCGGTCCTCTGTGGAAAAACAGTGCCAGGTGATCCTGAGCCACATGATCTCCTCTCCACCACCCAGTTGACCGGGGACAGATGATCAAAGTCCAGCTGGGGCCAGAGAGGGAATCTGGGGGGAGGTGTGAAGTTATTAACATTACTGGGACAGGAATGAGTAGATAAAGGGAGAGATAGGAGCTGACAGCCGAAGGCTCTGCCTCCCAGACTAATTGTGCATATTGCCAGATTTCACGGGGAGCCAATGGGGGGAAAGACACCTTTGAATAATTCTCTCTACAAATTTCATCTCTATATGGAAGTACATACAAGTATTACACTTGAGTACGTTTACTCTCCACCGCTGCTGGACAGTCAGTTGTTCACACTCAAACACTAGCTTGAACTCCCTGAAGACAGGTTCCACCCTGACAGGTCTGTATAACCTACAACTCCCAGAAACAGGACGTGGTCATGTCGGATGCCCCAGTTGCAGATAAAACAGGATAACTTTCTGTCTGCAGCGGAGAAGATTCGATGCTGTGCTGTATATGCTGCCTAAGATACTAGAAAATGCTTAACTTGTTCAAATACTTGATCATATCTGGCCCCAGAGAATACAGCTGGCACGTGGTTTGGTCCCCACCCCTCACTTAAAGTACATTTGAAAAATCACCAGACTGCCACAGCTATTAAAAATGACAAAACACATCATAAAACATTTTTATTATTTTTAAATTTTTATTTATTATTTTCAACTGGTAAAATAATGTAAAACTTGATGCTAAAATTTGGGAAAAACAAGAGAGAGGAGGTTTGTGGCCTTTGAGCAAGGTGCTCTGCTCTCGCTGAGCAGTTTCCTTATTCAGTGGACGTGAGTGTTCGCAGAAAGCACACATGCAGACTCAGCAGCCGTCCTCTGGAAAACACATAAAACACATTTACAGGATATTTATAACCCCTCGCAACTCCATTCCGCGTCCGATCCGCTCTCACACAACAGGGATGGACATCATCATAAACTGTATTTCCAGGGATTGTTTCAGACTGATGTCATCGTTCATTCTGTTGGATTTAGAACTTGTGGAACGATCCTTCGCATCCACAGATCTAATATTAGACTCCTACAAGCAACAGGATGACCTACTTTTAAGTGGTGAGAATGTCTCATGTGAAATGGTGTAAATTAGCTTGTAATTGTCCAAGAAACAGCATAAACAACCTTTTAGGGTATTTTTGTCAAGAGATTGGTGAAATTCCAAAATGTTTTAAAGGTTTAAATAATGCATCAAAACATTTTATTTAACACCTGAAGGGGTTTAAATCTTTGTAAGATTTACTTTCAGCCTCCCAATGTGGAAAACATGGTATTTATTGCAAATTTGGTGTTAAATTGTTCAGACGGGACACGTGAATCAATGCACCCACATGTGATCCCAGATTCATGGGCACTAATGTGCTGCCGTAACGGCCTCAGTCTTTCCACCAGATGTTGAGTGACCATCATCAGCGAGGGCCATCAGGTCAGCGATGGAATCCGACAAACCTACTTACAGTTTCTCTCCAGGTTGGGTCGGCTCCGACTGCACATTTTCAAAACGCTTCGTGCGCAGCTTCCAACAGAAACGCAAAGTTTTCCCTCAAACAGCCCAACTTCTGGTCAAATTCTGTAAATCATGGCACATTGGACAAAGGAATTCTGCCTTTCGATCCAATAACAAGGCCGGTGCCTCAATACTGATGAATTTAGACACATTTACATTATTTACATTTACATGTGAATTAAATAAGCTGCCAAAGATCAGACTTTGTTTTGTGTAATCACAGCAGCCATATGGCACAAGTCAACTGAACAACCCTTTCAACCCTTTTAAGTGATATCAATGTTGTATATTGATTCTAAATAAGGAAAACAGGCACATCCCTTTTGCATAACTGCCAGATTTCCTCCCAGTGACTTTAGAGAAAACAAAACCCTTCAACACTTTGAAATAGGTGAAGTGCTGTTGTCCAAAGCAAAACAATTTCTTGGGCTCAGGTGTTCGTTTGGCCACGAACCATCACTGACACGTCAGATCTGCAGTCCTGTGAACACCTGGACCTGACAGGGATGAGGACTATCAGCTCAGTGGAGAACAGGAGCATTAGATATTCACAATCATGTGAGTCATTTCACCCGCCAATAGATTTCCCTTTTTTTTTTTAGCAGAGGAAAACTCCTGCTTCATTCGTTAATTCAATGCTTAGAAACTGTTTGTAAAGAATAAATAAATAAACAGACCTCCGTTGCCTTAAAATCTCATGGATATAATTCTACACCTTTGCTTCTACCCTCACAGCCCCGCCCCTCGCCTGCAGCCTGAGCTTCCCTGCTGTCATCTTGCGACTCTTAAACTAGTCTACCGTACGCTGCACAGAGGCAAGTTCTAACATTGGACTCATTCAGTCACACGTGTTTGAACCAGACAGATTCACAGGAATAAGAGGAGCTACTGGTTCAAGGTGGCCTACAGGCTGATGCATCAGAATAGTGAGTTTCTTTCATACAAGGTTAAGCCCCGCCCCCACAGGTCATCCTCATTGGTTCTTTAGGTTTTCTACCTAGAAGACCCTGTTTTTTTGGAGACGGTCATTGGTGGATTGAAAGCAGAAATCCTCAGCTGTGGCATTGATGCTTATTTGAGTAATAATGTGTGTCGTGGTGTATAAAACCACCACACGGACACTTTATTTTTATCTGAGGCCTTTGAACTATTGAACTGAACAGTTTGGGAGGAGTTTCCATTGACCGAGTCTGTCGGTTAGATTGGTTTCTCTTTTACAGAACAGTTTCCCACCCTTACACTTTTGTTGCCATGCAGTGGGTATTGTTTTCACCCCGTCCGTCTGTGTGCATGAAGCGAGCTTCAAAACTACTCTATCATCATCAAATTTTACTGGGCTATTTATGTTCACGGTCACGGTTTGGGAACTTTAGTGCCATAAATGGCAGCTGGAGCCCAGTCCAGGCTGGCAGCCCACCGGATGTCCCATCTGATCCACTCTAACTGGGAAAACGATGCCTGTTTTGGTTTTACAATAGCTGACTTGCTTCCTTTGCGCGATAAATCGAATTTTTCATGACAAATCTGGCTCAGTTGCCAGTTGCATAGTGTCGTTTTTCTTTTCCATACTGTGCAATATGCTTACATTTACTTCACAATGAGAAGCCAAAAAAGTTGACTAGTGCCTTCAATTATTCAGTACCTCTGCTGTGGGGGTGATCACCTGTTTGTGTTGATTAGTTTGACAGGATTACGCTAAAACTAATGGATGATTACAACAAAACCCAACCCTTTGGCTGCCAAAACCACGCCCCAAACATGAACGCACACGGCCTCCTGCTGGACGCGCAACAGCCTTGCGTTGTGTTGTAGCAGAAGCCATTGTAGGTGTCCATATTTAAAGCGTTGGCTGTGATCTCTCCACCATTCTTACACGATTAAGGTGCTAGATTTAGCTCCGTCTCCGTCCCGTCAGAACCCTGTCAGGCTGGGTCAACATTTAGGGTTCTTAAAGAGTGAGACGTTTATAACCAGAGAGGGCTTCTGGTGGCCCAAACGACGTCGGAAAGTCTGGTTTCTGTCATGTTCAAAGTGGAGAATCATAGATGTTGGCAGAATTTCACGTCATTGTTTTATACATTCTCAGACCTGCAGCTGTGTCCGAACATCCAGCCGGCACGGTTCTCCTCGCTGCTGGGAAACACAGTTCGGAACACGTGGGAATGTGCATAAATGGGCATGTCGACATTCCAAAGGCACAAAAACAGCAGATCACTTGCTTCCTGTCACTGATGAGTCTTCATGAGTGAACAATGACTGAGATTGAATGAGAATGAGATTTAAAAGTCTCCAAGTGGTGAAAACGTGTTTTTCACCACATCACATGTTTGGAGGATAGAAAAATCCCTCCTTCTCATGCTGAGTGTGTCCACCAATCTGTGACAACATTAAAACAGCTTCCAGAAGTAACAGATAAACAGATAAATCAGTGGTGATGGGCTTATCTTGTGAATGAAGTTGGAATGGGAGAATTCGAGTTCTCAGGAAAAGAGGAATTGTTGGAGCTCTTTAAAGCGGAACATTAATATTCATAACACAATTCATGTCTTTCATCAGCGACTGAGTCATCAAATAACCTGTGACAACTTGATTTCATTCAATCTATGTATCGTCGGAGCCAAAGCCTGCCAGCAGTAATCCAGACTTGTTCCCAGTCAGGGTTGCACTGCCCTTTGTCACCCGTTCTCGTCCTAATTTTTATGGACAGAATTTGCAGGCGCAGCCAAGCGGCGCCGGGAGTAAAGTTCGGTGGCCTCCAGATTCCATCTCTGCTTTTTGCAGATGACGTGGTTCTGTTGGCCTCATCGAAGGGATCTCCAATTTGCAGTTGAGTGTGAAGCGGCGGGGATGAGAATCAGTACCTCCAAATCTGAGGCCGTGGTTCTCAGCTGGGTGGACGGTCCACTCCGGGACGGGGAAGAGTTGTTGCCCCGAGTGGAGGAGTTCCCGGGTCTTGTTCACGAGTGAGGGGAGCCAGGACCCAGGACACACTGGTCTTGTGTCCCCCACAGGAGGAGTTGATGAAAGTGTCCGGGAGGAGCAACATGTGGGTGTCCTTACTCAGACCGTTGCCCCAGCAACCATGACCTGGATAAGTGACAGAAGACGAACGGACGAACGAGATTAACTGAGTCCAAAGAAATGAGATCAGAATGTAGTGAGGGAGGAAATAATGGGAACTAAACAATATGAGTTTTCCCACCATCGAATATGCAGCAATAAGGCAATTCATAACAAAAAGCACTAAATCAGTAATTTGGTACAACTTCAATTGGTTCTAAATGTCACGTGCCCTCCTCCCCCTCCAAGGAAGCCAATAGGACATCAAAATAAAATTCACCTTAACTACAATTTTTCCATAGATGGTTTCTTTTTTATGTTGATGTATGATTTTATGTTGATCTTCATCTCTCTCTATGTTCAAGTGTTCATTTTTCTGATCAGTTTGGTTAGTTTGTACCCGAAAGGTGCAATGAGTGTAAGTTTAAATTTGGTTGCTATCATCAAAATGCTACTAATTCCAACTAATCTGACTTAAAGAACCAGTGGTTTTGCACATTTTTACCCATTTATAAATCAAATATTTTACATCACAATTGTTTTTATTTGTATTATTATGGATCCATTTCTATCTCATATCAAGTCATTTTAGCAAAGTCCAAAGCTCCGAAAACATTACATACAGCGAGTTCACATATGGCCCATGGTTCTTCTGGTTCCCGAGGTGGGTGTGGCCTTCTCTCCGGTCCATCCCCACTGGGCATTTTGAACACTATACCCCATAACTGATGAACACTTTTTATCCCTGTTGGAAGAAATACTCATTACAAATGGAGAAAAATTGTTTCCCTTATTTTGCTCTGCCAGACTCACTTTAAAAGCTACAATTCAAGAACACACAAGGAAGTTAAAAGAAAATTCACCGATTTGACGGCACAATGACAAGCAAATGTACAAACGTTTCCTCCGATTGAAAACTTTAGTTTCATTTCAACTGAACCAAAAAAAGTAGAAGTTTTGTTTGTGTGTGTGATCCCTTCTGATGGCCCACGGCTTCATGTCCACATTAAAATGGACACGAAATGTTCTCTAAGCTACAGCAATCCTCTGTGTTGATCATCATTTCATTAATATTAAGTATGTAAAAACAATATAAGGTGCATGCATCAGCATAGAGTAGATTTGTTCTCCAGGTGCTGTCGAAACATCATTTTCACTAAAAGCTCATAAAGTTTAATGGTTCTGTCTTTTCAAATTCCTGCATCATCCTTTTTTTCCATTACCTCTGCAGCATACGAGCCAGAATCGTAGCCACTAATCTCACTGTGATAACCCTCGAACAAGCACACCAGAGGACACGTGCTCCTTCAAAGAATCACTCGCGTTTTTACGCTTAGCTGGTTCAGTCCGAGTTTGCAAAACAGGGTTTGTTTCCCTCCAAAGGATCACCGGATAAATCTGAGGGGATTAATGAGGAAGACCAAGTTACTTACTCAGACTTTGATTTGACTTCCACGAGACCTCTTACGGCTGCAGATATTTAAACGAAACCAGCTGAGGCGCTCAGCTGGGAAACGGTTTGAAGTGAAAACAGCTCAGAACCACCTGAAACATGAACAATAATCTTTAACAGTATGTAGCTTATAAACTAAAAGTTTTGTTTTCATGTCAAATTTTTATTTTGTATAAACGGCTAAAGCTCTCGGTCAAATATTACAACAGCACGGCTCTGTAGTAAGAGTCTCCAGGTGCTAAACTGGCCTGCCTGCAGAGCTGAGTTGTTACACAATGAAAACATAAAAACTTGAGCAGCTGAACTACGACAAACAAGAAAAAATTCCGCTTTCAAAATTGCTTTTTATGAAAGTTGTCACATCAAACTTCTAAATGATAGAATTTTCCAACAGATTTCATCAGTCATTTTCATCATTTGACAAAATAGCACAAAGATGGAATAAGTTAAACGTGGAGTTTCAGTGCTTTGCAAATCTTATTCTGTTTCTATCGCTGTTTCAAACAGTGTCCCACATAGTCTCACATCTGTCTTTGGACCAGACTCGTCTCAGGTCTCAGCATCACATCTGTCGGACACATGTACAGAAACCTGATTCTCCTCTGTTTGTCAGCTCTGTTCAAACAAACACGGCGTGGGAACGACGGCACGGTCGTCGATCAACGCCAGCCGACAACACGCACGGTTCAAACATCCGACACGTTCTGCAGGGAGCGAGATCCTGGGATGGCAAATGAAGAATCGAGGGCATTTTAGAAGAGCAGGAACAGAATCGAGCCAGGTGACTTTGTTGTCTTTGTCACGTGACCCATGTTCGGTTCAGTTTTGCAGTGTAGTCGTTTTTAAACTGGTGCTGGTGGTGACTGCTGACAGACAGATGTCTGAGTCTGTGCAGGAGCAAGCAGGAAACAGAGCTGTGGTATCCCATAAATCTCTGCCTAGTCATGACAATTCACCCCGTTTTTAACGCATCGACGATTAAAACCACTTGAAGATGCATCAGCATGAAAAGCTTCTGATATAACCAACGTCGTCTCTCTACAGTCAGCGGCAGTGACGTTCCCGAATAGCTACAGCGACTACAAGTGTGTCGGAGCCAACGATCAGGTCGGTAACGTGTGAAAAAACACAAACACTTTTTACCAAGTTTCATTGGTATGTTGTTCATATTTCATTCTAATTACTTAAAGACTGCAGAGGAAAATCACATTTTTCACCGTTAACATGTCCATGTGGTGTTTGTAAGTACGATGACGCATGATGTCTGAAAAACAAACATCATGGCTGTTTGTAATCCGCCAAATATCTGCTCTGGTTTCAGGCAAGAGGAGGGGAGTGGAACCTAGAGTGGGCAAAGGTGTTGAATTACAGGATTTTTTTGTTTTCTTCAGAAAATATGTATTTAGCCAAACAGATATTTAGTTTTGAGGGATCCATTAGGTGAGCAGGATTTGAACCACTTAGACATATTGTCCGCTGTTGTACAAACAAAAACCTATTTTATAATTTTCTACATGAACTGTCCTGAAACAATTCATACAAAAGTGTTGATAACATCCATTTCAGACGTCTGCTTACATTCTGATGTTGAGCGACACTGAACCCAACCTGCACACGACGGCAGAGCGAGGTGACATCGGACAACCTCAGAGGCCACAGGCTTCCTGTTTGTGGTGGGCAGAGTTGGTGCAGAGGGATCGAGACACTGTGGTTCTCCCCTGTTTAAAACTGTAAAAGGGTCCAGGCTGCTGTCTGATTTCCAAACATCGCTGGGATGTAAGACGGTATATTTAAACCTTGTCCACATTAACACGTCCCTCCTTTTACAAGATATCTGATTCTGGTTTGTGAAGCACTTCTGGACTCTTTGCACAACAGATGATGTAAATATTGTTTCTAGAGTTCTGAGAGCTGCTGAGTTTATCGTGTGAATTTGGATCCACCTGGATTTTTCAAGCTGAATCGACTTCATTAGAACAAAACCAACCTGTAGATGGTCTGTTAGAGTCCTTCATTCACCGGGTGGAGGTGTCGGATCGTCAGAGTCAGAAGTTTATGTTGCAGCGCCAGAAGCAGTTTGGGATTCAGTGTCCTGCCCAGGGACACTTCCACACGCTGGCTGGAGGGGTCGCCAAACTGCTGATCCTCTGAAGAGGGGCCGAATTGCTCTGCCCTTTCAGCTACATCTGCTCAAAAATAGTAAAATGCTTGTAATCGATAGATTTAGAATTGTTCATTTCATAAGGAATCATATTATATTTTTTTCAAAGCCTAAGATGGCTAAAACTTCTGCAGCTCCTCAGGTCGTGCTGCCTTGTTTTACATGCTAACGCTAACGTTATGGACGGATCGTTTAGCTCCAGGTCAGAGGTTTCGTCAGGAGCTGGTTGGGGGGTTGCGAGGAGGTTTCCATGCTCAGCTGGCTTTCTGTGTTTTCTGTGTAGGAAGGAGGACCCTCGGGGCTCATTCTTGTGACCTTTGCAGTGTTTCTCAAACCGGCTAAGAATTCTCAGAATGAAGGTCTTCATCTCTCCGTGACAACTCTGCCGACCTGTTATGGCGTTTTTGCAGAGAACAGCTGATGTCAGCTGTTGACTGTCTTAACGACAAAGTCGGTTTTCCAAAGATTCAGTATTCCTTTGTTTTTTTTTAATTTCCTCCACATATGATCATTTTCAGCTCAGTCTGGTGGTTGTTGAACTTTTCAACCCTCTGTGATTTACGGTCCTTCAGCTCACTGAACTTTTAAACAAAGATTAAACTGGATGTTATCATCTTGTCTCGGTCCAGGTGATGATAGGGATCAGTACAATTAGGAGGGGCCGACGAAACATGGAGACACGGCCGACGACCGGTTGAAGTGGACCCTTGACCTGCAGTCTGGTCTTACGTGAGCTGTCAATCCCAGAGACAGATCAAGTAAACTGATTATAAATGCAAGACCCAAAGAATTTTATCTGATGGGCTGTCAATCATCTGTCCCGGCTGTCGCTGACTGACGTCTCGTCAGGTTCTCGACAGCTCCTGACAAAAGCCGCTAAAGCCAAGTCTGATCCACAAAACTTCATAATGAAAAGCTCAGTGACATAAATGGCTAAACAGTCCATATTCACTTACACTAACACACTTCTGTAAAATGGTAGTTGTAGTTAACAGCATAAATGGAATATTTATAGTTTATTTACAGGGTTGAATGAACAAAAATACTGTAAAATTAACACGTTTAAGTGGATTCCAAAGCCTGTGTCCATTTTTCATGTGGTTATAGCTGATTTTAGAGGAAGTCAGCAAAATCAAATTGCAGTTTTTAATCCCTTGTCATGTTGTCAGAGGGGGAGGTAAACATAAACCTTGAACTGTAGTGTTCACAGATTTACAGAGAAATCTGGCCAGCGTCAGAGGTGGTACCCATAGTTCAGCCTACCTGCATGTGGTGAGAGAGAAGATGCAGAGGACAGCGGAGATGGAGGAGGATGATTCGCTGTGGGGACTTGGTAGAAGCTCGGTAGAAGCAAAAGAGGAAAGACGAAGTGCTCCGTGAAGGGATTGACTTCCTGGGGCTAAAATGATTTGGATTAGAGCAGGAACCTTTCCACCAGGCAAACAGCTAACTTTTGGTTTTGTGGTCTGCTACTTTGAGGATGAACTAATTTTGTTTGTTAGCACTTTAATAGAACAACTAGAGGTCAGATTTCATGACAACTCAGGTGGGTTTTGACACAACTCAGATCCAGATTTGCCTGACAGCTTCGGTATAAGCCAACACTCCCCACAATCTGGTCCTCGCCCATGTCTGCCTCCTGGTGGGACAGTCTATGGACCAACTTCACCAGCCTGGCCTCAGGGTGGATGACACCGTCAACTTCCTCCTACACAGCTCTCTCTCACCTAGAAAAGCCTGTGAGCATAGTGAGAAACCAGGATGATCAAGGTCATTTGGAGTGCAGAGGGCACTACTGAGGACCTTTTGACAGCTGTCTTCTTTGGATTGGTCTGCTGGGGCAGCATCATATCAGCCACTGACAGGAAGAGACTTGATAAACTGATCAAGAAGAGTTCTGCATGCTCGTTGGAAGTATTTATAGTATATTAGTGTAGTATGGTATTCGGTTTCTTACTGTTTACTGTTTAAATGCATTGCATGACAGGGAGCTGATGAGGGTTCTGGAGGACAGGGGTGAGGAGGCGAACAGAAGTCTGTAAGGAGGCGAACAGAAGAGTTGTGGGTGTGTGGGAACAGGACAGTGTGGAGCTGTTGATTGGGAAGCAAAAGTTTTGGGTGGTTTTGGGGCTGATGATCATCATGTCTAATTAGTCACAGTTGAGTTGATGGGAGTTGGCTTGTTTTAAGTTCCATGAGGGAGCTGGTGAGTGTGGAGCAGGTTGTCAGGGTGATGTTTTGGTAGATGTCATCACCATGGAAGTGGAAATGGAGACCATACTTGCATATAATGTTACCAAGGGGGAGCAAGTAGAGGGTGAGCAGGAGGGGACCGAGCATTGAACCCTGGGGGACGCCTTCAGGCAGGTGGTGGTGGAGGTAAAATTGTTTGTATTGATAAAGTGTTGTCAGTTACAGATATGATCTGACCCAGGACAGGGCAGTGCCAGCGGTGTCTTGCATTGATAAGAACATTCAGTATAGCCACATGTAGCTCAACTTGCCCCTGATTAGGGATGTTTGTTAAGTTATGGTTTGAAAACTGTTCATATTAGATCCAATGTGAGGCACCACATCTTGAAATATTGTACATGTACAAATTCATTGCATTGAAACTACTTTCATGTCCCCATCCAGCTCAGTCAGACTCCCCTCAATCGGTGGAAGCAGTGATCGGTAACGAAGACATGATTGAGAAAAGTCTCAGTGTCCGCTGACACACACACACGTCTTTGAGGATACCTCTCGAGTAGCCCTGCGAAAATGTGGACAAATATGGGAATCAGTCACAGTTTGACGAGAGAAAAGGAGAATGTGTGGTCCCCTTTGTTTCTTGGATGCTGCAGAAGAAAAAAAAAAAATCCTCCAATTCAAGATGGTAACAATTCCCACCACCGTTAGAAATTGTGGAGCGTTGAGCAATCAGCGAAACAGAGAGAACCATCTTTCACAGGAGGTTTGATGCAGTAAAGTATAATTTCTGCAGGTCAAAGAGATCATTAAATGTGAATTATTTCCTCATCATGCTGAACTAAATGAGGCTTGTCTCTTCGTTCTGTCACAGCAGGGAGGTTAATGGGCTTAATAGTTACATCATGGTGCAGGAAATGTCTGTTTCCTGTAACTTCCTGTGCCAAGGTTGTTGATAAAATCTGAAAAGCTGCTGAACACCTGCAGCCACCGTTTCACCAGCTGACGGCACAGAATGACTCAGTGTCTCAGGTGAGGTCATAAACCGAACAGAAATCAGTTTGCCTCGTTCCAACAACAAAAATAGGCTTCTTAGCACATACCAAGTATACCTTTGATAAAATGTCTATATAAGGCCCCAGATTTAATCAGTTTAAGATACTGGCAATAGAAAGTCAAAATCAGGATAATCCATCCAAAATTATAGACTTTAGGCATCCAACAGACAAACCGAACACATTACCTCCTTGTAAACAAACTGTAAGAGTGTAGGAGCACAATATGACTCCACCATAAGCAGTGTGGTGCATTTTATTCAAATAAAACTGAAATCTCAGGCGGGACTGAGTTACCTGCTGGTCTGCTATTTCTGGTCCAGGACGTGTAACTACAGCTCATAAAGTCAAAGCTCCTGATGTTCACTAACAGCCAGTGCACGTTTCTCATCGTAAACTTCACCATCCTCACCATCACAGAAGGAACATTACTTAACTAACAGCCAGTGCACGTTTCTCATCGTAAACTTCACCATCACAGAAGGAACATTACTTCATCCCACAACAACAGGTGACATGGGACACAACGTTCAGTGGCTGCATTTTTATCCCACATTATGGACGTTCACTTGACTGACTCCTTAAACTAAAAGCACTTTGTTGTATTGAAACCAAATTAAAAACCCAAGAGCTTCCTAACTTTGGGTGGTAACCCTGTTCTATTTAAGGTAAAATTCCTCAATTTAGTCAATTCCAAGATGTGCATTTGTATAACCTCAATAACTTGAACGCAAACCTTCAAGCCCAAAAATCCATTTAGTGTCTCAGATTTTCAAATCTTAGCTAATTTAAGTAGCGTAAGAGATCAGTTTCAATCAATATTTAACATTACAGCCCTCCGATCACACACTAGATGATTCGGTCAGCAACACACCTGCTGTTTGTAGTAACTATTTCACAGACAGCACAATATCCAACTGGTAGCACTTCCTGATCTGTTTACCCTCATTGACTACTGCAGGTATTCTGTTGGAGGCATTCCAACCTGGAAATGTAAACATGTTTTATTTCTACTATTCGATGTTTGCAAAAGGGCCTTCCTGTATGTTTCAAGGCGATCCTGCCAAGCCAAGCAGATCTGTCCCCGTACAGCGGAAAGTCATTTTCTTTTGAGTTTGTGTGTTGTTTTAACCTGCAGGTACTGTGATTATACACGCGAGTTACACCCCTGTGCTTTTGTTTTATCTTTGATTGGGGCAACAGAATCAAGTCCAGCACGTAGTGAGCCGGCGGTACTGTCAGTGAGGTGACCAAGCTGGGAGGGGCTAAAATTAGCATATGACTCCCGTTATATTGAGAGATGGAACTGAATTTATTGCAGAAGGAATAATTTTCTTAAAATTTTGCCCTCAGACAGACATCTACTGTAATAACTTCTGACTTGTTGCATGTAGCTGATGAGCAGAAATTCAAACGTTACAAGATAAAGACCTGATTAAAAAATATTTTGCTTAAAGACTTGATCATTTTCAATGAGATGTCAGAACACGATCAAGGGTTGATTAAAACGGTGAGTCGGTTCGTGTGCACACTGACAGAAGCCAACCGAGTCTAAATATACTACCAAAGCTATCGTTTGATGTCCACGTGAATACAGGCACATCCATTAACAAGCCTGATTAACGACTGGAAAAATAGATAATTCAGTAAAGGGTCCAGGAGTTTCCATGGTAGCGTCAGACATGCTAACATTTTCAGATGAGTTGTAGTTTAGGCTTAAGGTTTATTAACAGGCTGAATTATAAAATGGCTGCGACTCCACCTCCTCCGCCAGTGTCTCTAGGAATGAGAGGAGTAGATTCATTCAGGCTTACATCATCATCTGGACACAGCCAGGTTTCAGCCAGCACAATAAGTCAATATGGTAAAGCTAATAAGGTCATTCATAAAGATTTGGATGATGAGCTGGTCAAGATTCATCATTCATCATAATGTTTAATGGTCTTAATTTTGTGAACTGTTTCATTGGTGGTTTTTGATATTTATCAAGTTCCTGTGTGAACCTTTATTTTATTTACTGAATTAATGTGGACAGACAGTTTCTATGGGGGTTGTAGGCTGATGACTCCAAACGAAGCGCAGAGAAGCGTGTAAGACTTCAACTGTTTCCTGGCATCAACTTTAAATTGTCAGTTTGGCTGAATAATAAATCTGCCCATATTTCTAGAGATGGAACCGGCTCCTTCCAAAGATGGATGGATGTTGTCTCTCCTAATCAGACCAGGTCTTTCCCAGAAACTCGATTGTCAGTGAAGCCCACATGGTTTGCTGGACCCCACCGACAGCCGACAGAGTTTGTTTCTCAGCGAAAAGGACTCTGAGTACCAGCTGATGTGACCTGTTGGCTTCCGCACTGTCTTTCCTTGGAACAGTCACCGAGCCTCCCTGGTTGTGAGGGGATGAGAGGAACGGCACTCTGCCCATCCGCACAGGCTACTGGGGCTGGTTAGCTAGCTGAGGTGCTGGTTCGGTTTGCATGATTGTGGCATCTAATTCAAGTCTTGTTGAGACACACTGAGCAAGAAAATGAAAGTTGTGCGATTAGTGAGAAAGTTGTTGATAATTAAAGGGTTGAATAAATCAAAAATAACAGGGTAGAGCAAGTGTAGCAGAAGAATTACGAGCCACAAAAACTTTTGTATCAGCATCAGCGCTTACATGACAGCAGCTACGAACGGTTAGCTCCTGTCCTGTCGCTCAAACTCAGAACACAGTGAATATCAAACTAAAGCAGTTCAAGACAGCAACAACCAGCTAAAACACAGACTAACAGTTAAACTAACAGCTAATAACAGATCAAAAACTACAGAGAAAATGTATTTTTGAACCGAATTTGGAAAAGGTTTATCTTCCCAACATATATGGACGGAATTTGATGCTTGCGTTCATGTTAAGGACGACCAATTATTGGATAGATATTCTGGGTTTTCTGACCAACGCTGCGAAAATGCCTCCATGAAAAAGTTTGGGAAATTCTGATTTTTAAGTGTTGCCATTTGTCTGCCTCTATACCCTGCTTTATTCATTCCAGACATCTTTTTCTAGTTAGCGTTGGATCAAAGCTCAGCTCGCAGTCTAATGGAACCAGATGGAGATAAGGTGGTGAACATACAAGCAAGCGCGGAGAGACCAGGGTACTTTTTAGCCACAGCAAAGCTCTAATCAGGCTGTGATATTCTTCAGGCTAGTTTAACACAAAAATATTGTCAGCATGAAAAATTGTGTTTCTCCTTTCTGATCCTTCTCCTGGGAGAAATGCAGCGTGTAAAAGCCACATAGATCAAAATATCGTGCAAATGTGAAATAACAGACAGTTAAATAGTTTTTCCGACTGCAAGCAGTATCGTTGTCATAACAACAATTGGAGAAAATTGATGTTTTAAAATACAATAAGTGTGAGAAAACCCGTTAAAGGATTTTCAGCTTATTATTGTACAAACCAAAATTTAGTGTTTTACGCCATCTTGAGTTCTCCAGTGATGTGAACAGTTGCAAATTGTGAAGGTAGGAATTCGTCCTGTGATCGGCATAGCCAAGCAAACGCTACACGCTGATCTGGAGCTGTGTCTCGACTGCCGACGCGAGCCGTGGCAGGTACTACGGGCAGGTCCTGGTCGGCTTGGCAGGAGATTAATCAGGCTCTTAAAACAATGCATCTGTTTCTGGTGCATCCTGGCACGCATTCACCTTCTAAGTGCTCCGCAGCAGCAGGTCCAGGGTGAAACGGCGACGCCAGGACAGAAAGAATGCTTTCATGCTCTTTCCAACTGATGGAGCTCAGAAGGCAAGACGACAGCTGCTAATTTTAAAGTGTTTCGTGGCCACTTCGTTTCAAACTTTTCCCTCAGGCGGGTCTGTGCTTCCTGACAGCTGATCGCAGCAGCTCTGGACAGCACTCACAATTCCCACAGGTACACCGAGGCGCTCCAGAAACATCCCAGTGGTACTAATTCAACACATCCATCCAATATTAAAGATTCACTCCGCTTTAGCTCCTCTCTGGCCTCCACCACCTCATGAATAAAATGTTTCTTGTCTTTCATGCAATGTTATGGTCTCAACATTGTTGTTAGACCATAATTATGAGCAACAGAGCTGCAGATGCGGCTCACGCCAGGAAAAGCTGTCAGTACCAATATTTCCAGCTTTTACTACTGAAGAACCCCAAAATGGCCCTGAAAGCGCCTCTCATCGCACTTAGATAAAACTAAATCCAGCATTAATACTCATGGAAGCCCTTCAGCAAATGTGTCAAAACATGTGAAGTAAGCAGCCTTTTGTTGTGTCTGCTGAGTTACATTTTTGAGGCCACAGGCAGGAAAAATTCTGTGGCCAACCTCACTAAAGATAAACAACACAAATTCCTCCTCTGGGCCACAACGAAACTCCAACGCTCTCATGATCAAGACATTCCGATTCTGCCGCGTGACCTCTCTTAAGCCTTCACAAAAGGACGTGACCACACCACGATTGGCTGAGGAGATGGTCCCCCAGCTGCTCTCCCTCATCAGCCAGGAGCTGGTCTCCTGAGCAACGGGTGACCTGAATCCAAACTAACCCACAGCTGGAGCTTTCAGATACACAAACAGATAGGAACCGCAACAAAATTATATCTTATCTTATTATTTTATCTTATTTAATTATATTGCCACAGGTAGCTAATATCTGTCACTGCTAACTAACATCTGCCCATTTTAAATAATGTCTGCCACTGCTAGTTAATGTCTGCAACTGCTAGCTAATATCTGCTACTGCTAACTAATATCTGCCACTGCCAGCTAATACCTGCCACTGCTAAGTAACGTCTGCCACTGCTAACTAATGTCTACCACTGCTACCTAATATCTGCCACTGCTAACTAATATCTGCCCATTTTAAATAATGTCTGCCACTGCTAGTTAATATCTGCCACTGCTAACTAACATCTGCCCATTTTAAATAATGTCTGCCACTGCTAGTTAATGTCTGCAACTGCTAGCTAATATCTGCTACTGCTAACTAATATCTGCCACTGCCAGCTAATACCTGCCACTGCTAACTAACGTCTGCCACTGCTAGCTAATGTCTACCACTGCCAGCTAATACCTGCCACTGCTAACTAATGTCTACCACTGCTACCTAATATCTGCCACTGCTAACTAATATCTGTCCCTGCTGAATAATATCTGCCACAGGTAGCTAATTTCTGCCACAGGTTGCTAATTTCTGCCACAGGTAACTAATATCTGCCACAGGTAACTAATGTCTGCCACAGGTAGCTAATGTCTGCCACAGGTAACTAATATCTGCCACAGGTAGCTAATGTCTGCCACAGGTAGCTAATGTCTGCCACAGGTAACTAATATCTGCCACAGATAACTAATATCTGCCACAGGTAGGGGCACAGAACAATACAGTAATACAGTTAATATGTTTTTGAGGTGACATAGCATCATGGCTCGATGATTTTCTTTCATGTCTGATGTTCCTGTAGTAGCTTTGCTCTCTCGTCTGTCTTTAATTTCCCCGTCAGCTGATGTCTGAAAACAATTGTCAGTGTTGGTGCACTAAGAGGCCACTTAATTTTACGGCTGACTACTTTATTAACGTGGATAAATCAAACCCGATGGGTCCAAACATGTGCAACTGATTACCTCAGAGAACAGATGACAGTTCGGAATATTGATATTTTGTTTGTGGAGAACCAAAGGTCGACACGTTCGGAGTTGATTTTAGAGTAATATTTACAGATAAAGTTGAGACATTTTATGAAATCCACTGTAAATTTCCTGTTTGGTAAGAAATGACTCATTTCTGCTTCAAAAAATGATGATGTTACAAAGTGCCAATCGTGATCTTTAAGATAACGCGATGAAATAATGCAGAATCAGAGAGAACTGGAGGATCATCATCTCCGTTAGAGTTTGACTCCATCTGGGGCCAAAATAAAAGCCTCGATTCATCTCTTTTCTTGTTTTTTCCTGATGACACTGACTATCCCACACCAGACGTCCATTGACCTCATTAAATGACATTTAGTGAAGGATAATTCCGTCATCGACTCCAAATTTGGTTTCTCCCATATTGTTATTTTACCATAAAGTCTATTTTTGCTCAGGGAACACATGATTAAATCATTTATTCTGAAACCAGACGCACATTATTTCTTTATTAAGAGAAAAATGTTACTTTGTTTTAACTTATCATTATTACAGGAGAACTCTGACGTCCAGAAACGTCAAAAACGCATTTTCGAGATTGAGGTTGAAACATTTGGTGCAGTGTAACGTCGTTGTGCTGCCGTCGCCAGTTTTTCACCACTAACGCGTTCAAAATGTTCCTGATTGTGTATAAAACTAATTTTTCTTACCTTTCCATGTTCTTTGATGTTGACAAAAGACAAAGTCATTGGCGGAGATTTATTCAAGTAAAAAAACAGCGCCCCCTTCAGCAACCGACTGGTGTGGGGTTCATCATTGGTGACAGAAAGTGCCAAAAGTAAGGAACCACAGTCTCGACAAACATGTTTCAGGCAGTTTTCATTCTAAAAGACTCCTAATGTGGACGACATCACGTCAAACCGAGTATTGTGGCCTGAGCTCATTTATCAGATTTCTGAAGCTTCTATCCTGAACTATGGCGAACAGCTGCTCATCCAGGACCATGAATCCCATAATGTTCCTCAGAATGGCTTCGTTCGAGGAGGGATAGAAGAGGCTGCTGGCTAATGGTAGCACTAGCTTTAGCTTGTTAGCTTCTTCAAACTGGACATTTTCAGTTGTGTGACGGTGTTTTAAGTGTCTGATCAGGTTTTCAGGTTGGTTCCCCTGCTGTTAATTTGGCTTTACATGTCTTACAAATTGAAAACTTTGTGTCTTCTTCACTGCCGACATGTTTATGAGACGCTGTGTTGGCGAATCGCTGTTTTAGCTGCCTTACTGCCCCTGCTCCGCGTCAGCTAGTTTCAGAGTGCAGCAGTTTGGTCAGTTAGACGTGTTGAACTGATCGGCTCTTAATCGCAAACATGCGAGCTGTTCGACCAATTTCTGGTTCCGGTCCGGTCAATCAGTACTTCTCTCCTTCTGATACTACCGTTTCATTTCATTAATAAATATATTTATGTATAAATTTTCTCTTTCCCCTTGTTTTTAACGCTCGTTATTTATATAATTTCTTTATCATTTTCTACTTGGTTATCCAAATGACGGAAGTGTCCTATTTGGTTGACCGGCAGCAGGTTCTTGAGGTGGACTCACAAAGACCAAAGACCAGATGCACTTAGAGAGCAAAGAGAAAACATTCTTGTATCTGCCTCTGTTTCTTGGCCCCCATCCTCCAATCAAGATTTGTTCACATCCATGTAGCAGGTGAAGAAAGTAGAACATTTAGCAGCTGAGGAACCAGATATTTCTCTTCCATCACACGTTGAAGAACTGTGGGAGGCTGTTGCTCGGTGCCCCGCAGGCCTCAGCTCCAGCAAAACAAGATAAGGAGCCTCATTCGTCATCAGCGGCCAACGCTGATGGAGGGTTTGGAAGTCACGGTGTTACATGCAACTCCAACCAGCTTTATTTTGGAGGGTTAAAAACATTTACTTCACATGATTAACGTCATGATATTCTATAGTTTTGTCTGCCACAGCTAGCTAATGTCTGCCACAGATAGTTAACATCTTCCACAGCTAGCTAATGTAGACTACAGTCTGGGTCGGGGAACCTTGGGTACCCATCGGGATCTGGATTAGTTTCAAATAAAGAAGTAACACAAAGACTGATGGAGAGATTTTTATGAAGCTTATTTTTATGTTACAGTCTTGTTGTTGAGGTTTTTGGACGAATTTGGAGCTAATCTGGGTCATGACGCTGAATCCAGACGAATTTCAAACGTATAATGTAAAGATGCACTGCGAGCGGGTTGAAAATCGATAAAGTTAGATTACTCATTTAGCGAGTTGAGACGGTATATGAGTCACAGTGCACGTTTAAACAGCAGATGGCGCTGATGCCACCCGTCAGTCATGAAAGAACAGCCGAAGAACCAGGAAGCTGTTGCCAAACTATAAAAGCAACTGCATAAAAGGGCAGGGTGGCGCCACAGAGTAGAAACAGGGAGGGGCCTGGGGAGTGGAAATGCTTCCATTGAGTCTCATGTGCGTTGTTTTTCAGGTTTATACAGTTTAGAGCCTCCCTACCTCACAAGTGGAAAGCGATTCTCTGGTTTAACTAAATAAAAGATAAGAAAAAAGTGTTTTTTCTTTCTTTCTGAGTGAGAATAACAAAAGATCAGGAGTATCGTAAACGAACCACGTGGTGGCCTGAGTGAATCGTTAGATCCTTAACGAGGATGTAGTTGTTAACAGCAGTTAACTAATGAACAAAAGGGTTTTCAGCTTTTTATGAGAGTCACAAAATTTTAAAATGCTTTAAATGTGTGTGTGTGTGTGTGTGTGTGTGTGTGTGTGTGTGTGTGCGTGTGTGCATGTGCGTGTGTGTGCGCGTGTGTGCATGTGCGTGTGTGTGCGTGTGTGTGTGCGTGCGTGTAAATGTTTGTGTGAATATTTGTGTGAATGTTTGTGTGAATGTTTGTGTGAGTGCAGAGTTTGTGTTTCTAGGCCGCCTGTTTGGCAGCAACAAGCCGGTGACGCAGTTAAATGTTCATCCTGACAACTGGGAGAAACACTGAGCCGTTATGGGAGATGAAATGAGTGTTTTTGTTTTTGAAATGTTCATTTTCGATGTTCGGAGCTCGCTGACAGTTTTGGCTCTGATCAACAACTTGTGCTTATGTAGTAAGTGAGCGATTTATCGGGGGTGCCGGGGAGTTCTGGATGAAGAGTTTCCACAGTCTTGTCTGCCTGCCTGTCTGCATGTTTGGCCCTCCTCTGCTCTCCAGACAGGGATCACCGGCACTCCGGGCCTGAGCAGCGCTGTTCGCTCTGACTGATGACCTCTTTTCTGCTGAGATCTTCTTTCCAGACGCGGTCGCCCTGAGGTGAGACATAGTAGGTAGTGGAAACATCTCCTCCACAAGTCCTGCTGCTGATGGAAAATGATTTCACCTCAGCAGCAGTTACGCCCCGCCCCCCAACTCCCTGTCCAGCTGTGTGGAGAGCTCTGCTGACCCCTGATGGCGGCTGCTGGAACTGTATGTCAAGTCATCACCAGATATGATTGACGTTTACCACAAATATTCAATCATCTACTGTTTATTTTCTCCAGTTAATTATGTTTTACTGTGTGTTGCTAACTACAGCTGTTTATTGTGAAAATAAGCGTGTTGACAGTTTTTCTTAGCATTTAGTGCGTAATGGGAGTAACTTGATTCAAAACAACAGTAAAGACATTTTTATATCTGAAGCTCTCCATTGATTCGGTTTTATGAGGACAGAAGTTGTCTTAGTTACATTACCAGTAACTATGTTTTTACAATTTTAGTTCACATGTGGAACAGTGTGGTCAAAGCCAGGCTCTTTGGGGCCAGGAGCCCCGGTTGGGAACCACAGTGATATATTATGTAGAAGCACAGAACACAAAACATCCTGTTAATGTCATGTTTCATTCTCAAATGAAAGATAAAAAAATATGATAAAAATCAATCTGACGCTCCAGATGAGCAAACAATGAAAGGTTATCTTGGGAAAATAAAGTAAATCACCAAAATTATTCATACAAAATATTGAAAAACACAGTTTTGATAGGTTCAATTATTAATTTCAGATTGAAATTATTGGGACAACCAGCTAGCCAAAACCTGTTCTCTAGTAATACCACTTTGTACCTCTAGGGGCAGTAGCCCGAGAGCCCCTTTGTAGTTTCACGAGCTCTCAGTGTTCAGTTGCCTGATTAATCTCGTTTTTGTTACCATCTTTGTTTTTCCACAGTTTAGTTTCCCTGAAGAAACACTAGATAAAGTGATGACGTGAACGAAAACCTGTCCTACTGCGACTTTCTGACCCGGCTGCCATGTTGAAAGAGGACACGGGGAGGCGAGGGATGGTGGGAAGGAAAGAAATCTTAGATTAGGGAGATTGACATCGGAGTGGAAGCGCCATGATCTCTGGATTCAGAGCAGCAAACAGCGAACAGAACAACGTCACCAGCAGGAACCTGACCGACATCGGGCTCACATTGTCACCTCCAGGGTTTGAAAATGCACCTGTGACCTTTGACCCTGAGGACATGATGCATGTCAGCAGATTTTTTCTTCATACTCAGGTTGGAAAAGCAGTGAGAGGCTCGTTCTGTTTCCACCTTTTACTTTATTTCGCTAATGTCCCAATATTTTACAAAGTTAACGTCTCTTTCAGCAACACGCAGTTAAAACTTTGGATCTTTTCCCTTCGTTCATAGTGCTGCTGCTGCTGTGTTGTGCTTTTAGTGGTAAAAGTTCGAATGTGCTGCAGTCGTTGGAAGAAAAAAACACACAAACCTGCGTCATTTGCTTTTATTTCCAGGTCAAAAACGGAAAAATGTTCCAACAAAACAGAACCCAGACAAGGAGCTTAAAACGGAAGGCAGAAGCTGCAGGTTTCCCTCCTCTGGCTGCACCACTTTTTTTTATGAGTCAGCGTTCGAATGAAGTCAGAATCGTTTCGAAACACTTGTTCTAATGTTAATCCCAAAATGTTTTCCTCAGAATTCTGAGACAAAAGTCTGAAGTTTCTGACTTTTTCCTGACGTAAAAGAATTTTATTCCTCCGATTTTGGTTTCTTGAAATTCTCAATTTTATCTCAGTGTTCTGACTTTTTTCTACAGATTTTTTTCCCGTCTGATTTCAGATTTGAGAAATGTACTCAAATAAACTCAAACTTTTTATTTTATTTTTTTTTTTCGATCAGAGTCCTGCCAAAACAACTCATTGGATCATGTCGAAGGTTCGATTCTTGGACACACAGAAGATGTCTGGAACAGACACTAGATGTTCCACAGGACACTGATCTGTCTGTGAGGGGCGCTGACCTTCACGAAATGGTGCTGGGTCACCACCTCCTTCTGCTCTGGACCAGGGTCGCCAGTCAGGTTCGCAATGTGTCCTGATCTGGATTCTGTGGAGTGTTAAGGATGGGCCATATATTCCAGACTGCTCCTTTAACTAAGGGGACATAAAACTGCTTTGTAAAGGAATCAACAGCTTAGAGGTCCAAAGACTTAAAGTAAAATGTGTTTATGGTTTAAGTTTTTATTTGGACGCGGACACACAATGAGCACTTACATGTTTTTGTAAGATGACCTGCAGCAAAATCCAGCAAATCTGCATCAAAAGGAAAAGAAAGGAAAGCACAAACATTAAATTTCTGGCTGTTTTTAGCGTTGTCTTGTTTCGACATGCACAGCCTAACGTGTTAGCGTCCAAAAGGCCCAGCGAGAAAATAGACCACGCCCACTTCGGGTGTGGTCTAGCTGTGTGGTCGCAGTTATGATTGGCTAACTGCAGCAGCGCACAGTGACACCCGTGACACAGCTGTATGTCAAATATCAATTATTTAACTGTCTGTGTGAGATATTTAAAAAGAATTACCGTCAAATCTATGTAAAAAGACAGAAGACAGAACAACATGCACGTGAGTGCTACATTCACGGGATCATTTGTGGGGGGAGTTTTGTGATCGAGGAGAGTAATAAAATGGAGGGAAAAGCTCAGCGTCAGAAAATGTCCTGACAATCCACGTATACAAGAACAGCAATGTTCTCGTACGAAGGTGAGTCAATATATCCTTAACGTTATCTACATTAGCACACGTTTTTCAGGAGAAAAACAAAAATATAAATAATGTGAAGTATTTTGACATATAAGTCACCATTATGTTATCAAGCTGAGTCACTTTAATGTTGTTTTACTGTGAAAGAAAACGATCAACAATTCAGTCTGTCACATCCTGCCAAGCGTCACTGATGACTTGATGCTAACTCTATGAACATGCATTCGACGCAATCGAATCAAATCAGCCAATGGAGAGAAACTCACGGTTGGTAACAGTTCACTGAACCCCGAGTGTGATTCTGTGCGACGGCGTCCTGTTCGTGAACAGCAGCGGAAAGTGTTAGCTGATGACTGCTAGATGGTCACCTGACGCAAAAGCTGAGAGCACAACTCTCACGGGACCCATTTTCAAACCTGTATAACTTTATTGAGAATCTGTTTATTGTAATATGAATTGAAATTAGAGATGAACTTAGAGATAATAACTCAGAGTTATTACAACAAACTATTTATACAGAAATATGACTTTATTGCTCCCAAGAGACCTTCTAGAAATCAGAACAATAAAAGGTTTTTGGAAAATAAAATTAAAATTCCCATTTATCAGCAGTTTTTGATCCAGTTATGATAGAAAATTATTCTTTCACGTGTCAGATATAATCAGCCCATGAACCTCGACTTTGACACGCGTTAAACCATCCGTGAAACCATAAACGTGACAGCTGTCTTCTCGTGTCCTCAAATGCCGGTTTTTGAGGGTCATATTTTTCCGGTTCCATTCCTGATCAACAATCATTTCCCGATGGTTCTGATGATGGTGAAGTTAATTTGTGGACGGATTTTTAAAGTGCTCGGAGAAAACCACACGAATCCGCGTGACTGGACTGGAAAGTATTTGAGGACCTGAGGCGGCTGGAAAACCAGCTTTAATAAAGACGTCTGGCATCAAACTCACCAGTGTGTCACGCTGCCGATTACAGAGGAATGCCTGACACGCTTCTGATATCGGCTAATGGGAAGCCTGTAAACATGCAATCGATTAAAGCATACACACATACTCTAGTTAGCTGAATGGAATGAACAAAGTGGGAAAAGAAAGAGTAGGGTTAGCATTGCAGCTAACTGAGCTAACAAGTCCCTGACTCTTAAACTTTGAAGAAACATTTAGAACTTAAGCTCGTCTCAGTTCGGGAAAAGAGACAAAACCTGCATTCAGAAGGTGTAAAAAGCTGTAAAAATTCTTTCTTTATTGACGTTTTATTATGTTTACTTCTTAGAACGAGCACAGCTCATATCTGCCACTGTTGACATGAAAGTTCATGTTCAAGTCCAAAAAATGGAGCAAAAGCATTTCAATCTTCCCATGGTGGCTGGTTGCACAACTCCATGTTAGCGGATGGGCCGGACTAAAACCCAGAATTCAAGTCAAATTAGTTTTTTCTGACCTATTTGGTTTTAATTAGTTATTTAATCCTGTAAAAATGGGCTAAAATGGGCACAAACGTTGCTTCCCGGTCGCTACAACACAGACTCCTGACGATGTCATTGGTGCAAGATGGTGGTGCTCCTATCCCGGGTGTCATTTCATTTTTGTGTGATCAGAGGAAGCGGTGTCGCAATGTCCGTCTTTATCTCCCCCGCTGGAACTATGGGGATCACCACCCCTAAAGTCACAAAGTGGTACTACAAGACAGGGCTAGCTGGTTAGCGTGCTCACTGTTTTTTAACTGCAGTTGGGTCCAGTTCAGAAGCAGGAACATTTAAGAGTTGAATCAGAGCATTTGGAAACAGGAGATGAAAGGATCTTTGTCCTACAAGCCTTCACGCTCTGATCTCAGACATCTTTCCATGATGATGCCTGTAAATCCAAGAGTTTTTGAGAGATCGTCAGGGAACAGATTCTCGAGAATCAGTCACATCTGTTTTTGAAAAGCTCACGTTGGTGTTGCTCTCAGCCGTCTGGCAGCAGTGGCAGTTTGTGGACGGTCACGTGACGTCGAAATGCGCGCTGGGTTTCATGTGGAGGGACAAGTGTGACATTCGATGATGGGATCAGCATGTGCAGCAGGTACGCTGTGTTCAAACACATGAGCACACCTAATAGCTTTAGCAGGCAGGTGCACGAGGTCACCTGCAGGATTATCTCATTACGATCAAACCTCCAGGTCTTAAACCTGCCGGCTCACGTGTCGCATCCAGCCAGGTCCCGCTGTGGAATCTGAAAGGAGAAGTTAAAATACAGATTCAGGCCACGGGGAAATGAGCCTTTGAAGCTATAAAACGAACCTAATCCACATCTGTTCTGAATGAATCCAAATATTTCTGTCATTCGCTGTGGAGTCGCACATCAAAGTCACTTTTTTCATGATTCCGCTGTTTATAGGTTTACATCCAGAATGTGTCCATAGACGACAGATGTGTTGCTGTCACGGCGTGGCGGGACACCGAAAGGGCCCCGCGGGGTGCCGGCTTCATACCGAAGGTTAGCGGGTGATGACTGGGACAGATGCAGATTTCCCCCCTTCCTCCAATGGTAGGTTGAAACAAAAGATGAGTAGCATGGACGGTAGCTTCATCCCCTTTTTACAACCTGACTAGGTCCTGAGCTACTCGCTGTGGCTAGAAGTGAAGTTTGTGTTTGGGTTTATCGTTGTCTGACGCACGTTTTAAAGACGCGTCTGTTCAGCCTCCTCCTGCAGACACTCCAGTCAGCCTCCGAAGATCTGTCGGAGACACGGAGACCAATGAGTCAGTGACTCACAACAGGGATGTTAAACATTCTGAAGTGCTGATTGTTGACCATGTCACAATCGAGTTCTGCTGCGTGTCTCATTTCTCTCGAAGCTGCTGAAAACCTGCTAACTGTGAGGTCATGAGTCAAACTAACCTGATGCAGCCAGCTGACAGAGGGCACTTTATTAAATGTACCCACAGGAAGGGAACTTGGGATTTTATGAAGTTTTTTAAATGACGAGACACCTCAGAGGGCATTTTATTACATTTTAATCATTGGAAGGGCATCTTGAAGGGCTCTTCTTCCTTCTTTATCTCCCACAGGGGCCTAAAACGTGGCACTTTGGTGGCATTTTCTCGAGCATCAGGTCATTGGGGGGTTTAAGTGCCGTCACCACTGCTGTTTGTCACTGAATTTTGAACTGAACGTTGTCCGAGTGTGTTGATTTAACTGTGTGATCTCCGGCCTCTGATTGGTGCCCTGGTGGTCCCGGCTCCTGCGTGTCGACTGCTCCCCAGAATCAGTAACGAGTTCATCGTATGACAACTTGTACAACTGCTGGATCGATGCTGATGGCAGCAGAACTTATAGAACATATACGTTTTATTATGAATACAAATATTTGTAGTTTTTTTCTTACTTTTAACTGATTTAGATATTTTAGAGTTTTCTTGCTGCCAAGGGCCTGAATGCAGTGTCGGGTTGGTGCTGCTGAAAGCAGCAGATAGAAAAGGCTTTAAAACTTCCGTCAGGAAAAAGTCCCGTCGAGCCGAAGCCAATTCTCGTTTTTCACTTTTGACAACTGCTCGCAGGGTTTCTGCACCTCTGACACCGAGCCGTCAGAGGTCATGGCTTCCCTGCTCATGTGGCACGTCGTGTGGAAACAAGTGGGTCCAATTTTCTATCTTTGAGGATTCCTGACACACATTGTTACGGCCCGGAGGCAGCTGGTGGGAGCCGGAGGGCCCGTCCAGACGTCACAAATCAGCCGAAAACCTCCCACAGACGCAGCTAGCTCAGGCTGATCCATGTTTGGCTGTGACCTCAGGGAGGAAAATGTGACGCACGGAGACATAAAGAGACGAGTATTTTGGAAAAAAGGGGCTTAAAGGCTTTTTTAAAAAAATGAATGACGATGACGATTAGATTTGAACATTTTCCCTTCGTGGATGCAGCGGATCGCTGTGGCGCCGCTCGTCGACCTGCACGGGGTCGTGATCTTTTCCTACACGTCGTTTCCTGTTCCCGTGTCACATGGAATTCATCGCTGCCCCGCCCCTTCCGGAGACTCCCCGCCAAACACCAGATGTCAATGGGACGTTTATTTTCTTGGTCAGTCCGTTATAGCCTTAATTTGGCCCCAAAATAGGAGTTGAACATTGTGTTTATTTGGTCTGATTTGGGTCTTTGTAGGGACGGCCTGAAAACAATCCAGAATGGGTTTAGAATTTACAGGAAATATCTTCGTTTGGTCCGGAGTCTAAACTTTCTCATCACTTTATCATGTTATTATATCCGTTTTCACAAACGGATATAACGCTGACATTTTTCTGGCAGAAAAGATTAATTTGGTTCCAGACCTTCTTGAGATCCATATTAAGCATGTTTGAAACAGGAAATGACAGAATTTGAGAGGGCGAGAGAGAACTCTCACATTTGGACAGCTTACATGTGATTGGCTAAAGGAACGTGTGGCAGGTGAAAGCTGGAAGCTGCTGCTGATTTAGGAGATGGTGTTACCACCTGAACTTTCACGATTCAAGCTTCTATCATCAAGCAGGAAAGAATAAACCACGACGGCCCGAGTCACGTGACTCGCTAAGCCCCGCCTTCGCCACTGCTTCAGGTGGGACTTGTTCAAAATTAAAAACTCAGTTTGTTTAAAAAATCGGAGCCTTCGAGGAGAAAGTTGAACATATATGAGAAAAAAGTCAAAAAATTACGAGAAATGAAATCTGAATTTTATGGGAAATAAAGTTGCTTTGCAAAGAATTTGCAACAAAATGTGTTTATCCCGAAGGAGGAAATTAAGGGACGCCTCTGTTTGGAGGCGTCCAAGGACCTGCCTGTTTTGTTCATTTCGCATGAAACCCCGTAAAGTTATGACTTTATTGACGGAAATAATGAATTATAATTTTACGATTTTATTCTCAAAGTCTCAAAAAAAAAAAGGATTTAGGATTTTTGTCGTTTTTCCTTATTTTCTCGAAGTGCATCATGAAAAAAATGCTCCTGCTCTCATATTTTTCCTCACACCTGACCCTGATCCTCCTCTGGAACAAACAATAACCCTCCGTTAATAAAAGAGATACATGTTATTCCATAATTA
>KV751387.1:288855-304282 GCA_001698575.1 Mola mola | reverse complement strand
AGTGTAAATGTAGAGGAAGGTCTGCACTTTCTCGACGGTTCATCTATCATAATCCTTCTTCTGCGGCTCCACCTCAAACAACCAGATGATCCAAAGGCAGTTAGCTCGCAGCGGCTGATATTTAAACATGGCAGGAGAAACCCAACGCCACGAGGACTCAACCAATCAGAATTGTTCTGCCCTGCAGTTTCCTGAATATCTGACTTTTTTGGGGGGGCGGGAATCAACTGCCCTGGAACTAAATTTAGGCCTTGGTTCCTGCCGTCAAAATGCAGATTGTTCCCGCATGAAAGATGAAACAAATCTCTCGTGATTTTGAATGACAGAAAGTCAAGATTTGGACCAGAATCCATCAACAACACTACTGAACAGCCCAAAACATTGTCTTTCAACTGTGAACTACAGTTTTGTGGTGTAGATACCCTTTAAATCCACAGGATTATCAACTAAAGTTGCGGTATGATGCATGTGTTAGACATTTTATCATAGACTTTACGGTGGATAACTGCATAGACAGGTTCCTGGAAGAGCCTCGGATCCGTGGAAACGTACCGTTTGTTACTCATCTGGCTGTCGGGATCACGTCATAGACTGTGGCGGTCACGCTCGTTCAGCCATGTTGGAATTCCTCACTGCGCAGTAACATTTGGCAGCGTCCCTCTGCGTTACCACGGCTGCCTCTGACCTCTGTGGGTGATGAGGCTTCAATTCTGACTGACACCAAAGCACTGAAAAACAGAAATACCACAACACTTAAAGACCTCAAACCTTCTGGGAGATCGATCAGAGAGTTGAACTACATGGATGTGGATTACCACAGGCCCTGAACTCACCATTTAGCCCCTAAAGCTGCTGTTTTAGGCCTTTTAAGAATGATCAGCAAATGCTTAGAGACATGAGTAAGCACAAATTTGAGTATTTACTTTCAATCCCGAGTCTCACATAAAACAGAGATCATGAGGAGGAAGAGGAGGAAGGACCGAGTTCACTTTTTCAGATTTTTGTGCAGGTCAACTCTTCCTCTCCATTGATTAGATTTTCCATCGTTCAGTCTTTAAAATAACTTTCAAACGTTGTGTTTGCATATTCATACAACTAAATACTGCTAATAACTCAAAAGATGAAGTGAAGAATGCTGGTACCAACAGATGACTTGACATAGAACAACACCAACTTATTCCTGGTTCTGCTCTCATTTTGATAAATCAATCTGACATATCTTGTTTTTCACAAACTCCTTCATGAAGACAAAGAAGGTAGAAAACTAGAGACTTTTCACTTTTACCCTGGTTTAACAGGATGGAGTTTCTTCCCTCACAGGAGATCTTTGGCTACATACACAAACACAAGCCGACAAGTGTAATTTGGGTCCGTCGTCGAGCTTCAGACAGGATTAGATCAACCGGTGGCAGCTGATATGATCTGCCGCTGACTACATTTGCAAAAATGGCTGCTACCCGAACATTTTGAACGCATGAGGGAAGACAGAAGACGTGATGATGGATTTGTTAGCTGTGGAGATCTGGCCCCGGTGCAGGGGGAGCCGCCGCTGGCTCGGAGAAGTTGAGTGGAGACGGGAGAGACTTTGGATCAGGTGGGCCTCATTGATTACAGGCCTCAGGATCAGATCGGATCAGGACAGGCCAAGACCAACACGACACAGAGGAGCATAAAGTCGAAGAAAATCAGTTTGTTTGGCTCATTTCATCTCCTCACTCTGCACGTGAGCCTTTGTGCTGGTCAACGTACAGATGTAAACACCCTCCAGCCCTCCTCTTAACGTGAACGCCACCGGCTGCGTCCTGCCTGCGCAGTCATCCAGCTCCGACCCTTCGCCACAGGTCACGGCTGCCTGCAGGTACTCGGCCAGGTTTGCTCCCACTTGCAACAGACTGTAAAACCGTATCTTTGCTAACTGCAGACACGTGTTTATCATTAAATCTCGTGTGTGGAATTAGTCCAGCAGAAAGTCTCCGTCATGTTAACTAATGTTCATCTGGTTGATACATAACCTGACAAAATACAAATACCACAAAAAAAGAAAATGATAACATGTATATGGGCATAATGTTTGTATCCATAACTTCAGACACAAAGAAAACTCTGAAATATTGTTCAAACTACAACCAACATTTTGTCAATAAAAGCCGTGAAACGTTTTCTTTTTAATTATAGTTTTGAATGCAGGACTTTCTGGGTATTTTACAGAGTTTTTACTTTTTCAGTAACTAGCTGAATAATTCTGGAGGGGAAGGTGGAAAAGTCAAGAAAGCAGGAAGTTCTAGCTGGTTACCTCTGGTGCTATGAGCTGGCTGGTACAGGCCACTGATGTCTGCGGTTCAGTAAAGTACTCTGTGCAGGATCAACAGGCTGGACTTTGGCTAAACTTATCATGATTAGCTTCAGCTAAGTGTCTAGATGAAAATGCATGTTCCTGCTCAGACATCAGTGTTTTAATGAAGCCAGACACACAGATCTTATTGAAAAAGAAAAGCTGAAATGGGTGATGGACATGAGAAATTTTGGGGGAAAAACTAAATATGTCACTATGCATAAATGAAACGTTTTAACAGATTTTTAAAAAAATCACACATATTTTATCGATTTTGCACCCAAATGAGCAAAATCACACTTTTTCTTTAACCACTAGAGGACAATCGGCAGTTGTTATATTTATATTTTGTTGTATTTTGTAGGTTCGAGTCTTTTAGTAAAGTCACGTGTTGGTTTGCAGTAAATTTATTTCCATCTCTCGCAGTGGCTTTAACGGAGCCCCCCAGTGCTGTTTATGCATCTAAATAACATGTTTTGTACATGTAGAAAGTATCACAGCTTTGTGACGGAACAGCCTAGAGGCCCTCGTGTTTAAGATGGATGCAATAGGTTCAGGTTTCCAGGGGAAATATGATGTCATTTTGTAAATAGATGCAGATTTTAAATGCACACAAAGAACACAGTGCCGCGTACGTCGGCTCACGTTCTGACCTTCGACCCCGTCTACTGGAGCTCCTCCTCTCGCTCCCCCAGCTGCAAGTTTCGCCCGTCACAGACCGCCTTCCACAGCCTTCACGGCTTTTTCGGCTTTTACGGCTCTCTTCATAAATCGCCGCTCAGCTTTTCCGCTTACATCACCGTTGAGTGCAAGCAATGATTATTGCTGGGGGGGGGTCGACATGTGCCCATTTAAAAACATTAACTCTCCCCGCAGTGGTTTTCTAGGTTAATGGCTGTGCCGCTGTGGTGGGTGGGGGGCAGAAGAATTTGATGCCAATCCAAGCTAAGCACTAGGTCGGGCCTGCGTGTGGTGCCAGACGAGAAGTGGAAGGGATTATTAAGGCGGTAATATTCATCCTCTGGGGACCCTGAACATTGCTTTTTATGGGGATCTTCAGATATTCCAAACTGGGCCAAAGTATCAGCCTGACCAACCAGCGCGCACCACAAATAAAGACGGATGACATAAGCCAAAACGTGTGGATCGCTCCCACCAGGGGGAAACCCCTCCCACTCTATGTTGGCAGATGATAAATGATGTCACAAGATGGCAGCACCTCGTATTGAGATATTTGGGCCTAGTGGCTGTCTGCAGGATAGGTTCGAAGTTCCTCCTTCTCCATTATTTCAGGGTTCATGTCAAATAAATTTTCCCCAGAGATCATTTCAGGCAGGTTTTGTTTCACTTGTTTTATTTAGTTAAAAGGGGTTGAAACATTATGGCTGACACTGGAGGAGGAACCTTGTTACACAGAGAACTGAAAATCACAGAGAACTTTGTTAAAAACTGATTTAAGGGATTCTTAGTCATGTATGTAGACCGCTACGTTGGACCAATTATACCCTTTGTTTCCGCTAATGTCACCTCCAGGTGGAAATTGGGGGAAAATCCCATCAGTTTGGTGATGTTTAGGTGTAGCTGACGATCAGTGTTGGTACAGATGTGATGCTAGCCACAACAGCTAGCATCACATCTGGGCTCTGATTGGTCATAAAAACACACAAAGGTGGGATGAGAGAGGTCATTAGATACATAAAACTGTCCATGTTTTTTAAAGTTACATTTTTAAACAGGGTGGTTAAATTCTGTGTCAATCTTCATTAATCTGTCCTGTCGGACTGGTCCTGAAGCTCCTTTTTCCCATTGGTGGGTGTGCCACCAACTGACCACGGCCCCTGATAATTGTTTTCTAACCGGCGTCGAGCACTTTTGCACTATTGAATAGAATTTCTTGTTTTTCATAGATGTGGATGAACTATTAATACGCACTCTAAGTGCCATCAGCCCACGTTCAGATTTCATTGCTCTCATTCTGGAAATACGTCATCTTAGTGCAGTGTTTTGATCAGAGCGGAGATTAAAAGTTTGGGTGGGCCTCAGAAGATTTTCTGCAGCATTCCTTTGTTTGGGAATGACTGGACGAGATATCGAGCCTGCAAGAAATCCAGCTGGAGGCGGTGACGTGTCGGCAGGCCCGTCCTCCGCAGGACTCCTGTAGCCCTCCGAACCTCAATTTGGAAGCCCCCGTCCTCAAAAACACACAGCGTGACACCTTAGCAACAGCACCACAAAGAGGGTATGATCACACTTCATGGCTTGAATGGAGCATTTTTTTCTGCTGTGATCTTCTTCCACAGGACTTTTGAAACAGGAAGTATTGTGAATTTACTGACCCACTTTTATAGATGGAGCTTCTCATTTTCAGCTGGTCCTGTAGACCCAAACAGCTGGACATCACGTATGCAGGAAGCACACGGACGCAGTAAAAATACACACAGCGCAGGCGTCCTCCGCGACGCCCCCCAGCCCCTCAGCAGCTGTGCAAACACTGATAACAAATCAATTATTTCCAAAAAAGGTTAGATTACTGGAAACAGAGCGCGGTCATGTGTTAGGGGCTCATGGCTCCCCGGGGTGTCTACTCATGAGCAACTGTCAGCAGCGGGTCGAGGTCCGGGCACTTTTCCGTGACTCAACGCGACGAGACGAGCGGCATCCAAATGACATCACTTCCTCCTCGCAGCTGCCCTGCCGCCGAAGCGAAGCGAAGATCCGTCTGTTTCTGTTACGTTGACGTCTCCTTGCACAACTGTGTGGATTCTTTTTCACCACACAAAGTGTTACATGATATATGGAGGCTCATTTCCCCCACATGACAAAGAATAACAGGATCCTGCAAGTTGTAATTATGAGAAGTTATGAGATACTATGAAATATTAACTCATAATTCAAATCAAATCGCAGTTTGTCTCAGAGGGTTTTTACAAACTGGGAAAAGAACAGGGAGAAATAAGAAAAAAGGATGACAGTCATGAGTACAGGAGTCTGTGGAATCATAAATCCAGATGTCTGCTGATCCAGAAGCAGGTGTAGTCTGTAGGTACAGAAGTCACTGTAGTCCATGGAACCAGATTTGTGCTGGGCCATCCAGACCAGGACCCAAGTAACAAGATCTTCTATCCTAACGAGGGCAGTTGGCGTCAGGCTGGACATCAGCAGCAGCTCCCACCGGATATGGACACGTAGAGGAGGAGAGGGACGGGCTACTTTGGGTCTGCCTCCCGCACCGAGACTGCAAGATGGATAGATGAAGGCTCTGCCTCCCATTCTACTTTCAGAGATCAGTAACCCTGAACTCTAATAGTGAGTGTAATAAGTCAAACATGTAGAAAAGTAACAGTGGACTGATCATGTCTGTGGAGGCAGAAACATTCATTTTAAACTGTATTTTTACAGTTTACAGAGTCAAAAACACATTTTTTTGGAGTTTACGGCAAAATAAAGCGATTTATTTCCAATTTTTGTGCTCTTGCATTTATACACCCTCATCAAGCTAAATGGTTCTAGCATGTGAAGTTTCAAAATAAGATGTTTAAGATTTTTTTAGCGCTTAAAAGACCAGGATGTGGGGCTTTAACTGTCCTTTTTAAACCATCAGCCTCTGACAAAGTCTTCATACCAAGGCAGCGTCACCTAGGCTGCAGCACCGAGCACTGTGGCTCAGACTGTAAAGGACAGAAACGCTTCATCAGAGGAAATAAACCAGGGCCTGCAGACTAAACTCTGACTGCGGCGGAAACGTGCCAAATTGTGAGTGAGGATTTGTTTAGGAGTTATTGCGGTGCGTGCACATACCACCAGGACAACAGTTGGTATCTGGAGACCATCTGCACGTAATGACAGTGACCTCACAGAGTCTTTGTCACACATTCACAGGACAAACTCCTTTTATGTCAAGCTGGAACCATCAGTTAATCGAATCTCCTCAGCTTTGTATCATACAATAACATAAATAATTTAACGCACTAACATTAAAAACTTAGGAACTTTTTATTTTGTCTCCCTCTGAAATGTAGTGAATGAACCTGGAAATGAGGTTTTGGTGTCACGGATGTTTTTAGTATCATTCTTCTGCTCTGACCTAACGTGTGTTTGAAAAGGCTGCAGAGCTGCACGCCCCCACAAATCTTGTTTGATTTGAAAGATTCGTTTTATTTATGCAGGAATATGTCCTATAAAAAGAGTCACAATGAAAGTGACAAAAGGTTATCTGAATCCAGGATCCTGTATTGTACCGACGGGAGGAACAGAACCGCCGGGTGGTGATTCTCTCAGCTGACGGGAATATCGTCGCCACATTGTTAAAGATGTTTTACAAATTGTGGAGAAATCATAGTCAACAGGATGGATCCGGGTTCTCTCACAGCCAACCTGACGGTCCATGAGAAACCAAAATCATCAGCCAGAAACCTCACTCAGACCACGGTGAGGACCAAAATGAAGTGAAAACACCCTTCTGACTGTCAGAGCAGTTACAGGAAGTGACAGGATCTTCATAAATGGTTATCAAGAGAGGGAGAAACAAGCCGCACACGGGGCGAGCAGGGGATCAGCTTCTGAAATCTTCTGAAAACGTCAACGTAAAATATCATCTGGGGAAAAAAAAATGGGAAAATGCTGCTAATTTCCAGGTATTTTCATTGAAGCCATTCACTTATTTTCCTCCATTCATCCAACTGGCCCACCGGCCAATGATTTGACTAAAGAGTTTTAGTTTGCTGGCATAATTACAACATGACAGCAAAGCCAACCGGATCAAATATCCACCGTGTGCCTTCGCCATCCTAAATCCCCTCACAAACACTGACGAGCGGCCACATGTCTCAGCTTTTTGCCTGAACTTTCTCAGTAGAAACGAAAGAAGAGACGGTCTGTGCCGTTTTTCACATCAGGAACCTCCTCCAGACTCTTAAATGCTTTGTGTGCTCGCAGTGAAAGGAGCAACCGTAGCCAACTTTACATCACCGTGACATAAATAGTCGGAGGAGCCTTTGCTGTGGTCACGGCTCGGCGGTGATGCAATACGCTGCACGTGGGTCAGCCAAGCGTTCGCGGTGACTCACTGTTCAGTGCACGACTGAATCCGTTTACACCAGGAAACGTCCACGACTGGTTCTTCAGCTCCTGAAGAGCTTTCAAAACAACCAGTCGGTCCCGGCTTTTCACGCTTTAATGGGCGTTACCACCGTGAATGAAACACATCTCCGGCTAATTGCATTTCTGCATTACAGCACCAATTAGAACCTGCCCAGACTTCAGATTCTGATCTCTGGTGGTGGTGTTTTTCACCATTAGCGTCTTTGCACCTGAGTCACGTCCTCATTTCATCCAGCAACGATGCAAGAGGAGGAGGAAGAAACACACGGATGGACGAGGTCTGTTCACCAAACATAGACACCATCTTGTCACCGAACAACTACTGAATCAAAGCAAGAACTGCAAGTCAAGTCAGGTTCAGCTGGTGGCTCAGCAGATTCCATCGCGTGTAACCTCAAATTTCAAACAGCCCATGTAGGCCGCCTCAGGCTGGCTGCACACTAGTCGATTCTCAAATCTGAACCAGTTTTAAACTGGTAAACTCTCCTTGTCAGCACCATTGTGGTCTCCACACGCTTGACGTGTGTGACTGTGGTGACGCTTCCCGGTCTGCTCGTTCTCATTGGCTCTTGCGTAAACAATCTTAACGACAACAAACTTGAGGATTATTTGGACGACTATTCGGCGGCAAACGAGCCACAGACTGATCATCTATTTGTGGAGCCGGCCTTAGCTGGCCACACTTCCTGCTTCCTCTGCAAACCATCCCACTTCCAACCAGCACTTCCTGTCCTTTTCATGTGATGTGTCAGTGATGCCTGCTCTGCTCAGCCCTTCCGTGTCAGGACATGGAAGGGCTGGGAGGTTTACTCTCCCCACAGTAAGGCTTAACATAGCCATACTGTCGAATGTAAATGAACTGTCTTGGACTTAAGTGGTCCTGAATGAAGTATAATTTCTGTCTCCACGGTTACCTCGTGGTTACGCAACGACACCGTCTGCTGCCGACGGACGCTGGAAGCCGGAGGTGTCACCAAGTCTCGGGAAAGTGAACCTTTGATATTTATAGAAAAGCCCTGGTACAGTTTCACCGATGGATTCAAGTTTAACACCAGCACGCAGACAGATCATAGTTGATAAAATTGCTGAATTTGGGTGAATTCGTAAAGCCAGAAGTGGTACCAGATGACGAGCCGTTTTGGAGCAGAGAGAGCTGACTCTTAGCGCTGAGGCAAGCCAAACCGTCTGGATCACTTTAAGGAGCTGTAATTCCCATTACTATTTTAATTCTTCCATTAGTGGTAGTTTCACATTCTGTTTAGTTGTACCCATCCTACAAAATAAATCCCCACTGCTCTTCAGGGCGACTCATCACCCAGCGCTTTCCTCACCGATCCCAGCAGAGCCGGTGCGGTCCGCCCTCCAGAGCTCAGCCGACAGGAATCACATTTATTTCGACTTCATAAAACCGCCAACCAAGCACGATGATGTTATGACCCTAACTCCGTCCAACAAATCCAATGCAACTTTGGTTTACAAGCTCGGGTCCAGTCCTGATTTTTCAGCGTGAAGCTGAAACAAGCAAAGAGACGTTTCTTCTCTGATGCCCACCGAAGAAAATAAAAAGGGGGCGATGGCAGCCTGTTGGTGGGATCCGGGTTCCGAGTAAAACCGCTGACAGCCGGGGAGCGTTCATCTGCCGCCTGTCCCTCTCAGATGAGATCATCTGTTCCTGTTGACTGCTGGACTCCATCGAAGAAACACAAAGTTGAGAATAAAAGAGCCCGTCAGAGGTCTGAGCTCGGCCGGACTGATCAAAGTCAACCTCAGCAGGTTGTTCTGTTACTCACACGAGTGGCTCGCAGGGCGGCGGCGTTGTGTGGTTTTTGGTTTGGCTCCACTTCAACAGGAAACGTTTGGTGGCTCGATCTTTGCGAAGTCATGTTCCGTTGAGCCGAGTTTGCTCTTAAATTCCTGCGGTAGGTCCAGAAGTTTCCAATGTTATCAAACACATCAGGTTTAACTTGAGGCAAATGAGCGTGAAAGGAACCGCAAACCATGTAGAAAATGTTCCATTGTCTGGTGTTTGATCTACAGGTCGGCTCTGCCAGCAAGGAGGATAAAAGGACGGCGACCTGCACTGGAGCCCGTCACCAGGCAACCAACAAGATGCTTTGGCCCGGAGCAAAAGAATCCACACAAAGAAATGATCCTGTTTGAGAATCGCAATCGAAACGCAGGAGTTGATCAGGCAGTTGAATCCCTGCAGCGGGACACGGCCTCACGTCCACTTATTTAACCGAGCTTTCGTGAATGTATGACTGATAATTGTGTTCCATATAGCTAGCATGGCTAAACCCTCCGCTGGGGACTGCAGAGGTGGGGGGGGGGGGATGTTCTTCTGAGGGTTCTTAGTTCTGGTAAATCGACCTCGTTCATTAATTCCAATGGACACAACCTGATGAAGTGCCCTGTAAGATGCCCAGTGGAGCCTGTACACGCTGCCTGCCCTCCATGCTGGAAAATGAGTTGACCTCTACATGATCACAAGGAAGACAGTGTTCCAGGGTTTTTAAATATTTGACTACAGACGGATGACGCTTTGTGCACTGGTTTCCCTCAGACATCCTGGGTCTGGCTCATGTATCGAGTTTCTCAGGAATGAGGACATCAGCTTGTTGCCCCGTTGTTGCGGATCACCGGGAGCCTATTTCCTTGGAAACACATTTATTTTGAAAGCCCCCTGAAGAAATGGGGGCTTAGAATGAGCCTGAAATGCTCCTAAGTCAGTTTTTGATGTGAAAAAAAAAAGTTCTTGGGATAACTGGATCAGTTATCAGCAGTCTTGCCTGCTTGTGTGAAACCCTCCACTGCTTCCATATTTCCCTCATTAGCTTGCGGCGCACGGGCCAGTTCCATCTGCCTCCCATTAACAGTGGCAGCCAGAGAGGCTCGACTTGCACACAGGCCATGTGAAAGTTCCCGGTTCTCACCTTTGTGTCATGGAAAGTTGTCATCTGGGGAAGGTCAGACCAGCAGGGGTTGATTCACTGAGCAAGGCTGACACCTAGCGGTAGAGATGGGAACTGTTAAAGTGACCAGGCTGTAACTTCATTTAAGATGAAATATATTAAGAACAAACAAACATTTAAAAACGAACATATTCGCAGTCACACGCGATTTTGACAAAGCTTTTTTAATACCAATAAATTGGGGATAACTTTTAATAAGAGTGTCCCATGTTGCAAATGAATAGAAGAGAAATAAATCCTGCTATGATATATAAAGTGTTAAGTTGACAGAATCACCCTGTGGCATATTTGACACGTTTGAGGTCAAATAGTTGCTGATACATGTTGCTTTCTATGAAAATGATATCTGCTGTGTGCTGACTCTGGCAAACGCTGCACATGCTTAGTTTAGCTAAATACAGTTGAAATACGGTTGAGGCTAATGGGACTTGTCATGAAGTATTAGTTTTGTTAACTTTTGCAATCAGGCCCATCTGTACTTCTGTGTATCTCTGATATCTCCGTCCTCCAAAGATGAACTGGATCCTGATCTGGATGCCGATTCCAGAATTTTCTGATGGATTCTTCTGGGCATTTTTTGATGTTAGAACTTACTGGAAAGCATTTAAAATGAAAAAAAAAAAATGGATAATTTGTGATCTCTAGTTGAACTAATTTTGACATCAGATTTGAATGAAACGTGACATTATTGGACGCTTACATGTTATTAGCACAATCTGCCGGAGAAATTAACAAATTTTTTTAAACAACGTTACTATTTCTAAAGGTCAGTCAAATGAAAGGGAACCGCCTCAAAGGGGGTCCCTTGTGGCCCACCTGGGGATCCAGTCCGGCCCTTTGGGTAATGTTGAAAAGTGTGAATATTGAAAAAAATAAAAAAATAATTTAACAATTAATTGTACTTCCCCCATCTGTCCAATGGGGGGCACTGTCCTGCATACTGTTGACAAAACTACTACTAGAGGTGCACTATTTTTTCAGAAGACAGGCTTTTGAGCTGTTTTGTAGCTAGATTGGTTGCAAAAGAAAAAGGAATAATATGTCAATGTTTTTTTTTTAATCCATTAGTTTGGCCCCGCCTTCCTGAGGTCAAGCTGCCTGTGGCCCCCCAGCTAAGATGAGCTTGACACCCCCGGTCTGCAGCCACACTACTGTTAAAATATTGACCTGACGATGGCGCTGAGGGGTCGATTCGGTGGCTGGTGCGATGCCTCAGGTCGGGTTCACGGGTTCACAGCTTCAGCTGGTTCCATTGGCGTTCAGAAAGGCAAATCTCAAACAGACTTTTAAATCTAAAGTCATGTGCTCAGAACTCTGATCTTATCCGAAGAGCCGCAGCTTCTCTGCAGCGGTTTCAGAAATCCTCCTTCATTCAACGAGCTAAGCTCTCCAGCTCAGTTTGGGACAAGAAGAGGAGGATTTCCGTCGGCAGAACTGTCGTAACCCTTCAAACCTTCCTGCTCTCTAAGTTCACTTCTGACTCCACCAAACAAACCCAACGCAGCCCCGGAAACCCCGTTTAGACACACTGGATGCTTGCGTTTAGATGCGAAACACGTCCTTTCCCTGCAGGGGGCGTGTTTCTGCAACGTGCGTGGGCGGTGACGATAATATCGGTTGAAACGTACATACAAGGATCATAAATTGTCCCTGAACCATATCTGCCAATTTGACAGTGATGGAGACGTGAGAGTCCGGCCCACCTGCGCAGAGGTCCAATCAGGTAAACCAGCAGACGGGAGGAGCTTCACTCTCCTGCGGTAAGAGGAAACCTTCCAGCCCTGTAAGTTTTACCTTAACAGTATCCAGGTTGAACTGGATCTTCTCTCCTGAGCTGTGAGGTTCTGCTGACCACAGACTGTCCACAGTCTCTTCTGATTGGGGCTGAAGGTCCTCGGCGGAGGACAGATTCGTGGCCAACAGAAAACGGCTTTCTGCTTTGGCCTCGGCTGCTAATTGGACACAGATGGTGGCAGCTGCACATTCTGACTAACCTCCGACCTTCCAGAGGGCTCCTTGAGGTTCGGCATCGCCGGCGGTCCTACCTTGTTGGCGTTCCTGCTTTGTTTGCCGGTCCGTGTCGCCCGGACGTGGGGAACATGAGGCGGCCGTGTTTGGAGTTTGAGCCCTGCGGAGGAAACGTTTCGCCTCTCTTGTTTCCGTTCTGCCGCCCAATCAGACTGAGTGATGAACGAGCCGCTGCTGGCGTTCATGTTCTGCTCTGTCCAAATCAATCCAGAGTGGCCTCGTTCTCACAGAGAAAGTGAGAGTTTCACACTTGGAGCTTCCGGCTGTCCGACACAGGCGATGGCGATTTCTAGCCATGTAGCTGCTCACCAAGTGGCTCTATGGACAGTTGCTCCACGATATAGAAACATCTGGATGGCTACAGATAGTTACAGTCCAGAGAGCTCAAAACCTGCTGGGTTCAGGGATCCTGACAGTTCCAACCAGCAAAGCCGCCATGCTGACCTAAATATGCAGGTAAACACAGCTGTAATTATCTCCACCAACGAAGCCCCGCCTACTCGTTTGTTTGTTTGTCTGTTAGCAGGATTACACAAAACATACCTGACTTCGATTTCGAGAAAACTTGTCAAAAAGCAGGTTTTTTTATGGGGCAAAATTCCATCAAGAATTGACATAGAGAGGTCCAACTGTTGTCATTTGTAGCTAAAAGCTCTGGCTTCAGATGATTAACTTTTAGGTTTTTAAGGTGCCTGACTGCTCGAAAACATGTGTTTTCTGGCTGTACCTCCAGAAGACATTGACATAGAGAGGTCCAACTGGTGTCAAATGCTACAGGCCGAAAAAGGCGTTCACGAAAAAACAAAACAGCTTGAAAACGAAGTATTTATTACTGGGGGGGAGCAGAAGCCCCTGGAATAGAACCATGATTGGTATCATTAGAAGTATTTACAGGCAACTACTCGTCAAAATGTCCGCTGGTTTAGGCTACAGGTTGGCACCATGTTGTAGTGAAATTAAGACATTCTACGATGCACTCACAGTATCCCACAATGCATCATGATATCTGATGGTTGCTGACCCAGCAGTACGGACCATCATGGACCAGGCAGGAGGATAAATTGATACAGAGAACATTGTGACCTGCAAATTCAAATCATGTGACGTGATATTAATGTGTGTCCACGTTTTATCATTTTTCCCCACTGGCGTCGCCTCCTGGCCTCCGTAGAGTCCTGATCTGCACCTGCTGCTGGTGTCCTAAAGGGGGCGGGACAGCGACGAAACATGTGACACAAACAGGTGGAGAATGGAGGTGAAGTTTTACATCCTGTGTCCTTCAGCAGCGGATCAGAAAGCTCAGATTTCAGAATAAAACCTTCCTTGAATGTGTTTTTTCTGGATTCACGTGTGTGATTTGTTATTTCGTGTGGTCGTGAAGCCTTGACGTCAGTCGTTTGATTAGAAAAACACATTCTTCTTCTTTATTTAGCACACACAAAGAGAGAACGTGCCACACGTGACTTCTTGTTTCTCATGTTGTGACGAGGATTTTTCTTCCCTTCTGCTGAAAAACGAACCGTACCGACTGGATTTCCTGCACGTGCTCAGTGGAGATCGATCCTGAAGGACAGTCTGTGGCTCAGCCCAGAGAAGTTTTTATTCCCTGGATTGATTTAACCCTCACAGGTGGCGTCAGAGCCTCCACCCTCACACAGGAACGGCATCCCAGAGGTGCTGAGGGAAGATGGAGAAACTGTTCCGGGTCGGGGGGACATGGCCCCCCGTACCTCTAAACTCCCGGTTACAGCCCTGTACCTGCTGCGCAATCATTTAGGAACTCTGATCATGTGATCACGTAATGAAAAAAAGAACCTGTTTATGTAAACAAAAACAGATCTGCTTGTGTCCTAACGATGGGACGGAGATATCGAAGGTTTAACGGACACGTTCCGCTGCAGTTCTGATGCAGCTCGGTTCCTCGCATCTTCACACCGAAACTTCGCCTTCACATCACAAACACACAACTCGTGACACTTTCTTTACATTAATCTTTTTATTATGCATGCAGTTTATCTGTGTTGAAGCACATTCACTCTATCTGTAGCACATAGTTAAAGTCCACATCAGAACCAGAACCAGAACCTGGCCGATGAGCCGACGCCAACATTAGGGAGTAATAATGTATCGATATATCAGCTGATATACACAATTATTTTTGCAATGATTCTCTGAAAATGTGGTAATCGAGCGTCTTTTTCTGCAGTTTTCTTTAAAATCAGAAATCAAAACTCGGACAATATTGATCACAAATATGCTGATACCGATAAATCGGCCGATATCGGCTCTGATTTGACTAAAGTTGACGATCTCCGCTGACATCAGACCCGTCAGGTTCACTGCTGGTCGTGTGCTGCAAACTCCGCCCCTTTCACGTGAAGCAGCCCTTTCACCGGGTCGACTTAGCGTGCCGATAACCGGCTTCCTGTGGCCGATTAGCCCGATTGTTTCGGTCGGTGAAGCCAGATCACAGAAACGCTCCCGGGCGACTCCGTAAAGCTGCACGAACAACTTCTCACCACTAGAGGGAGTAAAGACTCAAACACACAGTTTCTATTTCCACTTTACGACGTAAAACACGTCAGTTTGAAAAATGATGAACTTCGGTTCTACGACGAGCTAAACTGTCTACGCCTACAGATCTGAGCTTGATTCAGACAATGAGGAAGAGGAGCAGCGCAGGTGCCAAACCGGCCAGCAGGGCGCTGAGGCCGCACGGCGCGGCGGCGTTGGAGTCGTAGATGGTTCCCGTGCACTCGCTGTGGTCCTCGCCGCAGAAGGAGCTGGAAGACAGGTCGCTCCTCCACTCGGAGTTATACATCCTGGCCGTCCTCCGTCCTGTCGGAGCGGACGAAAGGTCAGCGGGGTCGGCCTCAATCCAGGACATAAAAGATGTGAAAACTTCTTCTGTTTAGCTTAGCAACAAAAAATTAGCACTAATGGTGTGTTACGCACCGGCCTGTGGAATAAATATATTTATATATATATATATATA
>KV751387.1:243030-283151 GCA_001698575.1 Mola mola | reverse complement strand
TAAAAGTCCGCCCCCCCGCCGAGCTTTGTTCAACACAGGAGCCGCAGACACGGATCCTGTTGACTCCTGGGAGCATCTGTCTGCATGTGTGTGTCCTGGAGGACGACTGGGGGAGTTCACTGAGTCACTGCATACCCAGACGGCCACAGCCTCCCTCCTCCCTCCTCCCTCCTCGCTCCTCGCTCCTCGCAGCCACGGGGAGAACTTCTCCCTCACATGAACACAGAAACCCTGAATACTTTCAGACTTGAGCGTCGCGTTCACAGGTGAGGCGTTGGAGATGAGAGCGATGGGAACATTCCTGCACAGGGAGCTGACAATTCCTGCGGCGTGTCAATCTTCTGACAAATAAATCATTTTAATTCCTCTGTACAGGAACATCCTCAGACAGCTGCTCACCGGGGACTATTTTCAGCGGCGGCGTGGAACCCAGACGTGCTCAGTGACCTCACGCGACGCAACTCGCTGACGTGGCAGATCGTGATTGGCTGTCACGGTCAGCGCGTGTGAGATTACGTGAGATTAAGCTGAATATCACAGTTCAGATTCTCTATAGTTCATTAGAGGAAGTAAGAAACTACATCCGTAAACGACAACAAATTGTGCGACGTATATTGATTGACCTCGAGCAAATCCGGTACCTTCAGCGGACTAACTGACACAAAGATGGATGCCGCGTCTCACGCACCTGCCTGACCAATCGCGGGTCAGCGGGGCTCAGGTGTCAATCATGACGTTTCACCTCCTTTTTATAGCATCAAGTGACCGACAAAGCGAGACGTCATTTTAAAATGGCCGACTTCCTGTTAGGCCGAGCTCATTGCGCCTCCGGGTGTTTCTGCAGAAGGAGATGTGTATCGCATATCATACATCTGGGTAAAACTTGCTGCGAGTGGAGCCATCTAGGGGGCGGTAGTGAGCCACCCATCGGCCAAAGCTTTACCAAACGGAAAAAAGCTTCAGGAGTTTCCCAGAACAGAGAAAACGCCTCAAAAATGCAATTCAGCTGTTGAAATGATAATAATTCCTTTTGATTTTAAAGGGTTCTCATGTGTTTCCTGCTCGGGCCCTAATTAAAACCAAACCGCTCAGAAAAATAAACCCTCGGGATATGAACTACCTAAGACTACAGAAACTATATTTAGGAAAGATATATTTTACTTATTGTACTTATTGTCATAATTATCTATAATCATAATGCAGTTTTAATTAAGCAGTCAGAGTTCCACACCGTGGCCCCTCATCCGTTTGTCGGAATAACAAGGAACGTTTAGGCTGCCTGGGAGTCTGTTCACCTGAGTGCTCCCGAACCCGCCCCCGTGGTTCCGCTGCCGGCTGAGCCACTTCATGAGGCTCAGACCGTCCGCGATGAGGTCCAGCTCGTGGTGGGCGAGCAGCAGGTACGACGCCATCTCAATGTCCGCAGAGCGAGGCTGCCACGACCTCGCCAGGCTGCCGTCCGGGGAAGACCACATCGGAACGCCGTCTACTCGCAGAGGAGAGACGGAAGAATAAAGGATTTATTTGGTGGAGTTTTAAAAAAACAGAGGGGGTTATTGCATGCTGGCTTACATATTTAAAACAAAAGTCCAAAGTTGTCCCGAAGTTAGCACGGCCAGCTAATTAGCCTTCTTACTTCATTAACTAGTTGTGGGTCTGCAGCTTACGTAAGAAAAATGAATTAGCTGATAGCTGTTAGCTTTGACCTTCTTGGTTAATGGTTGTGTCCAGATTTAATGATCAGCCACTAAAAGACCTGAAAGGACACCTGGTGTAGAGGGCACTTTACCATATTTCATCCCCCTGAAAGGCTCTGTAAGAGGGCACTACGTCATGTTTAGTCCATCTGAAGGAAATCAGAGAGGGCACTTTACCCACAGGAGAGGAAACCGTGAAGGGCACCGGATTGCATTTTGTCCACTGGAAGGGCATCTTAGAGGGCACTTTATCATATCTTATCCTCTTGAAAAGCACCTGACAAAGGCACTCTAACATGTGTTGTCCATCTGACGGGCATCATAGGGGGCACTTTATCCACAGGAAAAACCCCATGAAGGGCAGTTAATTGCATTTTGTCCGCCAGAAGGGGACCTTTGAAGACACTGTATCACAGTCTATCTGCTGGAAAGGCACCCTAGAGGACACTTAATCATTTTTTGTCCACTCTAGGGGGCACTTTACCCCTTTCAGTCTACTGGAAGGGAACACTAGAGGGCACTGTGGGGACAACGATGATTCTTACTAATCTGTTATTGTTATAGTCACGTTGTTGTGTTCTCTTCTGTTGCACGTCTGTCCATCCAAGGAAGAGGGATCCCTCCTCTCTGGTTCTTCCTGATTCAGTTCGAGGGTCTAAGGGCAGCGGTTTATAAAATCCCTCTGAGACAGTTTTTAATCTGTGATTTTGGGCTGTACAAATAAAATCTGATTACATTCGATTTGATTTGCAGCCGTCCAGTGCTTCAAAACGTGGAAACAAGTTGATAGTGACATGGATGTAGCTACAGCAGCGACCGGCCCCACGTCGTAACAACCTGCTGCTTTGGGCTCTCGCACATCGTACCTTTCATCTCGGCTCTTCCCATCAGCTCGCCAAGGGCGACGCCGGCGCTGGAGCTGCCCGCCAAAGAGAGAGCGTAGGTGAGCAGGCTGAGGCTGTAGTTACTGGTGACGCCGAGCGCCAGACGGGTCTCCAGGAACATGAGCGCCATCGACAGCTGGCTGCCATACTGAGCCTGTCAGACAAGGAACAGGGCAGCAGCGCCTCACAAGTCACTTCAGTTCTATTCATTTATGACATCAGACCGTGATGAGGCAACACCAGGATGTTTTTTTTTTTTTGTTTAATCCCGTCTGTGGCCACATCAGTGCGGCGCTGAGATAAAACTTTATTGATCCCTGCAGGGAAACAAATATATTATATGTAAAACCCAAAAATGAGTCAAGCAATCAGATGTTTTCTTTCATGTGGATGGAGATTGTAAAGATAGTTTCTGTAGATAAAGAGATGAAGAAGCCAATCTGCTCTGTGGCTGCAGTGCATTCTGCATAATTTATTTTTGTGTATTTGTTTTTATCTGATGTTTTTTTTGTATTGTCTCCTTGTGTATCTTCTCTGTCTTATCAGCTCTTCAGTCGTCTGTGAAGCACTTTAACTGCAGTAACCTTTATGTAAGGTCCTATATACACATCTTATTTATAAAACATGTATATTTACCATATTTGTCATATTACAGTTTTAAAAGCACTCCCATTCGCTCTCACCTGTATTAAAGGTGCTACAGGCCAGAAAATAAAGACGTATTGAGCCTCACCCTGACGTCAGTGTCTTCCAGCAAGGCGATGAGCGCGTAGGCCGTGAGCGACACGGGACCGTCCAGGCCGCCCTGCAGCTCAGTGTGGATGACCCTGCCGCGCTCCTCGAACCTCCCGTCGGCCCCCTGCTGGGCCCCCAACCAGGCCGCCGCTCTGTGCAGCACGTTGGCGTCGATGCTGACGAACGGCCGCGCCTGCAGGAAGCACCGCAGCACGAAGGCCGAGAGCCTGCAGAGATGCACCCATCAGCATTTCTGAGCCTTTCTGGCCCCGTTTTATGACACATGGGAGACATACCAGGTGCTTCCCACCGCGTCCTGGTCCCCGAAGGCGCTGAAGGAGCCATCGACTCTCTGATAGGACAGCTGCCGCTCATAACCTGGTGACAGAGGGGTCATTGTGCAGTCAGGGCATCTTCTGGGTGTCCTTTAACATTTCAGTCAGTTAGCAGCAGGTAGATAAGCGTCAGCCATCTTTAGTTGGGTCAATACAGAACCAACAGAACATAATAAACACATCAGTAAATTAGTGCGATTAAAACATAAACGTTATTTTAGAGAGGGAAGAGAAGAAGACTACAAATACCAAAAAAGTTTTTTTTTCAATCTGTGGAACGCTAGCAGCGTTCGCTACATTTGTTAGATAGAACTACGTTAATTCATCAGTTACTTCCTGTGGCACAAGCACTTATTGTTTGTCTGATATCTGGCATAAAGATTCAAGTTTTCAACATCTGTAAATCATTTTTTATTTTGTTTAAGTGCTAATCAAAGCAGAAACAAACTGATTTTGGTCCTCGTAGCTGCTGTCTCCTCCATGACGACAACAGGGGGAGGAATTCTTCGACAAGTCAATTATTTAAATCATGTTCAGGCATAAAGTTCCACATAATTAATTGTGTGGTGACTTTGAGTGATGGCTGTTTACTGGCTGGATGCTTTGGGGTTGATTTTTATGCAATAATCTGGTTTCGTGTGTGGTCAGTGGTTCTTGGGAACCCAGCGTAGAACCACGTTCCTTCCCGTCTGTGTGAACGTTTGGGTTCACCTGTGGTCATGTACGCCGTGGCTCTGTCCGTGGTGTCCTGGGTCGCCTGTCCGGTGGCGCTCAGATACTGCAGAACGTAGATGTTCGGGGCGAAGTTGATCATGTTCTGCTCCCCGCAGCCGTGAGGCATCTGGATGAGATGATCCAGGCCGCTGATGGACGGGCCGAGGATGTCACCTTTTGGAAACGGGGGCAACTCGTGAGTCATGTTTACTGAAGAGAGTCAACATAAACATGAGGTCACATTATAGATATAAATATTAGCATTCAGCCCGGTGGATCCCGTTGGTTGAATGAAAGCTCAGTGGGCGGAGTCTGTGATGAGTGAGATGTCAGCAGATCTTGTTTGTGAGAGGAATCGGCTTCACAAATAAAACTGAGCTGAAGTCATCGCTGGAAGACATTACGGTAAATCTGCTGTCTGAGGCGTCCGGACTGAAAATCTGAGTGGAAATCATTTCCTCACCGCCGATGTGGACAGTTTGCAGTGACGCGTGAAGCCCTGCTGGCTGTCTGCTGCACGTGTACTGGTGACCCCATTAGGAAGGCGTGAAGGACGGTAAAGACTCAGACACGGTCGGCGAGGCCGCAGCCCCCGTTTGTGACGGCGTGTGTGCAGTTACAGAACCTCAAGTGGCTGCTGTCGTTAGGTTGGACATGTTTTAATATTTCACTGTAGCTCTGATGTTTCTGCTCCGTCACCGTCTCCTCTGATCGCATGACGAACTGCCAGCTCAACCTGTGACACCACGACAGTGCTGTCATGAACACCTGCGGAGCGAGATGTCACAACCGGCACGTTAACTTCCTGCCGTTTGAACGTCTGCGTCGTACTTCCCGTGGTTATTCCATTAACCCGCCCGTGATGTTTTAAACACGCTGGAGTCCAACTGTGTGACGAGCTGCAGGTCTGAGCCACATCTGGCAATAAAATTAAAACATTTGGTGGCGTTACGGTGAATGACGATGTTTCAAAATGACAACAAATAACTTCTGAATGAAAATGTCTACAGACAACTTTTTGAAAGGACAGGCCTTGGAACCAAGTAACAAGTGACGTAATTTGGGCAGAGATACGGATCAGGATGTGGATCCAGGGTTGTTTGAGGGACTTTTCGGTATTGTGAGATATGACACTCAGCCTTTGTGCTCTCTAGCTAATAAATTTCTTTAAATCTCTGGTTCTGTTGTGTCCAGTCTGGCAGAGCTTTTACAGGGAGTCAACATGCACAAAAGCAGCACTGACTCTCTTTGACCTGATTGGGACAAAACCCTCATTAGCATCAGTGCTAATACATGTGTTTACGCAGCTACTTCCTTCCAAAATGGCTGCTGTGAAAAAGGTATTTTTAGTTGGATTTCCCCAAATGTTTCCAAAATGCTGAAATCTGTCATTTTACTCCAGTTAAAAGTGTTTTTCTGTGTGAGTCCAACATGCTGACGTGTTTGACAGATTACTACGAAATCTTGGTCCAAACATTCATGTTCCCCAGAGGATAAAACTTCACAACTATGGTGTTGTGATGTTTCTCTAGCGCCATCTAAGGTTGGCAGATGTAAATAAATGAACTTACAACTACTAGGAGGACTCGCGTGAACTTTGTTCATATTCATGCTCTGCTCATTTTGGCGTTGATCTCTCATATAGCGCCATCTTATGGTCAAAAATTATTATTCTACAGTTTACATTTTAAAGTATTGACATTACTGCTAGTCACAGCTGTATTGTTAGCACGCTAACATGCTAATTCAGAATGCTAAACATGGTAAACATACCTGTGAAATATCCTCTAATATGTAGTTCTTCGCATGTTAGCATGATCACATTAGCATTTAGCCAAGTCTGCTCATTTTGAGTCATGCTACATTTTTTGATCGGAGAAGTTTTAAATTCAAAATATTTGCTGTTAAATGTAAATTCTGGCAGTCAATAATTTTAGGCCAAAATCTAAACTATCCATCCATCCATCCATCCATTTTCTACCGCTTATCCCGTTAGAGGTTGCGCGGGGGGGGAGAGAGAGCCTATCTCAGCATCTTGTGTGACTGTGGGAGGAAGCCGGAGTACCCGGAGAGAACCCACGCAGACACAGGGAGAACATGCAAACTCCACACAGAAACGTCCTGACCCGGAATCAAACTCAGGACCTTCTTGCTGTGAGGCGACAGTGCTAACCACTGCACCACTGTGCCGCCTAAGTCTAAACTAATTACATTTAACAGCATAATTTTCATATTCACTATAATTAACAGAAGAGGATAATAATAATTGTATTAATAACATAAAATATGAAATGGAGCGTAGTGTAGGAATCCAAGGCCAAGTGGTCAGTCTGGCCTGAGCATAATCTGTTAATTTATTGTTATTATTATTACTTTTTTGGTGTGTTTACATACCAACAGCCGACACTGAAACCCTCTCGCTGCCCTTTACAACATCTGCTGGGAAGGTGAAGGTCACGTCCCTGGAGAGGCTCGACTGCAAGGCAGAGACCTCGAACAGCAGCGAGGAGGAGAACGACTGCTCGAGTCCTTCAGCCTGCAGAAACAGTGGAAATGTGGAAACACATCACAAGGTAAGAAAACCCCCCCAGGAACATTTCATTGGGAGCATTTCCTGTTTTGGAGCTGCAGCAGGCTGACAGACGCTTTGATAAACACCATCTGACAGCTCTCACAACAAGATATTGAACTTCTGACTTCACTTTTTATTCACTTTCAGTTAAAAACGAGGACCACCCACATGATGGCCGTTTAGGAGGGAGGAAACAAAACAGCAAAAGATTTGCATTTTTCATGTAAATTACAGGAGAACTTTGCTTCTTTGTCTCACTATTTAGCAGCATCAGTGCTCGGTTTTCTGAAGTTCTCACTGCTTGGCAGCAGCAGTGCTCAGTTTGATAGTGCCAGCAGCAGATCTTAATATCTGGAAGCTCTAAATATGAGGCAATTCTCATTATTTGGCAAGTCTCACTATTTACCAACACCAGATCTCCTTATTTTGCAATCCTCAGCATTTGGTAGATCTCAGTATATACAGCAGTACATCTCAGTATTTGGCAATTCTTACTATTTGGCAGCAGTAGTTCTTAGTATTTTCCAGCAGAAGTCATTATTATTTGGTAAGTGTCACTATTTGTCAGCAGAAGGCATAGGTATGTGCCAGCGTTTGTCAGCAGCAGCTCTTATTATTTGGCTGTTCTGGGTATTTTGCAGGTCTCACTATTTCGCAACAGTAGATGTCAGTATTTAGCAGGTCTCACAATTTGTCAGAAGCAGTGCTCAATCTTTGGTATTTCTCAGCACTAGAAACATCTCACTACCTGGCAGCAGCATATCTCAGTAATTTGCAATTTTCAGGATCAGGTTCAGGTTCAGGTTCAGGTTCTACTATTTGCCAGAAACAGTGGTCAGTATTCGACAGCAGCAGATATTATTCACAGTATTTGACATGTCTCACTATTGGACAGCAACTGATTATTTGGCAACTCTGCACACTTGGCAGGTCCCATTTGGCAGTATAAATGTTTATTATTTGGCATTGGCCAGTATTTGGTGGCACCTGATTTGAGTTTTTGGCAAATTTTATTATTAGCAGGTCTCATTATTTGGCAGCAGTAGTTTTCAGTATTTGCCGGCAGCAGTGCACAGTATTTGGCAAGTCTCAATATTTTGCATAAGCAGATCGCAACTTTTAGCAGTTTCCACAGTTTGGCAGTCGAAGTGTTCACTATTCTACAGGTCTCAATAGTCACCAGCAGGAGATATTAGTATTTGGCAGCTCTGAATATGCAGCAGGGTCTGTATTTGGCAGGTGTCACAATATGGTAGAAGCAGTGCTCACTGGTAGTGCTCAGTATTTGGCAGTATAAGTGTTTAGTATTTACCAGGTCTCACTATTTTTCAGTAGCAGTACATACTATTTTGTATCACTATTCGGCAGTCGCAGTATTTCACAAATCTCACTATTTGGCAGCGTCAGATCTCAGTATTTGACAGGTCTCACAATTTGACAGTATCAGTGCTCAATATTGGGCAGGTCTCACAACTTGGCAGAAACAGTGCTCACGCGTTGGTAGTTCTCTGGCAGCAGATGTCATTATTCATGAGGTCTCAATATTTGGCAACAGTATATCTCAGTTTTTAGCAGTTCTCAGTATTTGCCAGGGATCATTATTTGCCTGCAGCAATTTTGTCAATATTTGGCAGTTCTCAACATTTACAAGGTCCCCCTATTTGGCAGCAGCAGATATCAGTATTTGAGAACAGAAGTGTGCAGTGTTTTGAAGTTCTCACTTTTTGGCAACAACAGTTCCCAGTAAATGTCGGCAGCTGTGCTCAGTATTTGGCAGTTCTTGTATAAATAGAGGGACGCAGCCTTTACATTGTTAATTTATAAAACTCTGCTCTAAAAAGTGCTTCAATACATCTGCTGTGGCCCTGACATTTACGCCCATTTCATACGCTGGCAGGTCAGGGGACGTCTTAACTCTAGTGCCTCTTGTAGACTCTGAATTTGGAAAAACTGGCACAGAAAATTTACATTCTCTTACTGTATTACATCACCAATGAAAAGAGACCTGTTTCAATAAAGCATTTAATAAATAAAAACTTTACAGATACTACTTTTGCCCTTTGCACAACCACAAGATGAGGCACTAATATAAGAACTCTTTGGTGTCAGTGTATGTTTTTATTCTAATCCATAGACCTCTTCTTTAATGTGATTCTTCCTGTATGGAAACACTCTGTTGTCAGTATCTACCAGTAAACTTGAACTTCCCGTGTGTGTTTTCTTACAGCACCTTGACCAGCACCGTCGTGCGGACGAAGTCTGAAGCCGCCGACGTCATGGCTTTGACAGAGATGGGGATCTGGCCGAGGACCAGCGGCCTGATGGGAACTCGGACAGACGCCCCGAGTCGGCTCCTCACTAACACATGACGAACGGTGGGCAGGGGCAGCTCCTCCAAGTCCGGGAAGACAAACTCGAACGTGTCACTCCGCGCAACAGTCAGCGTGACCTGACAACAAAGACGGAGAGAAACCGCCCAGATCGCATGAAGCACAGGTCTGATGGTACAAAGACGGTGGGAGGACACAGAGTAACCAGATACAGAATCAAAACACGTTCTGAGAAGGTCACCTCCACCAGGCTTTAACGAGCTCCTGTGTACTAAAGGTCCAAAGATTACGGGTGACTTAAAGAGTGTAACCCTACACTCGTGTATTCTACTGTCGCTCCACCGTGACATGGTTCACACAGACTGAAATCAGGTACATTCTAGGTAGACTTCTTTAGCAGCAGCTGAGCCTCATGGGAGCTGACCTCCAGGTCCTGTGGGAGGTAGTTGAAGAGAATGATCTCCAGCAGCAGCTCCTCTCCTCGGATAACGCAGGCCGGAAGATTCAGGGACAGGAAGAAATCCTGGAAGACTGTGAGCTGCAGGAGGAACACATGTCACATGTATATATCACATCACAAATATTCTTACATTTGCTCATACAAGAAGCCAAATCACATTCAGATTTGAGTGGACAGAAGAAGGTGTGAATACCTGTGCGGGTTCCTTTACGATGCCCAGGCCCAGGTGGTCGGACATGACGAAGGCGGTGGCTGCCCAGGTGGTGATGCTGTCCGGTACAGTCAGAGCTAACTCTGACGCTAACGAGTTACTGCAACCACAGGAAAACACTGAGTTTACTGTTTAGCTCGCACAAAGACTGCAGGGCACAACTGAACTGATGTGTGAATGTGTTTCTAACATCTGGTGGCCATGAAAAAAATCTCTACAGCTTTGTTTGCGGCGCCAAAAATATGAACGAGCAGCTGGTTAAATGTGTCAGTAGATCAGCTCAATCCGAGTAAATTCAGGTTTGTAAAATAAATCGTAGTATCATCAGCATACAGATGTAGTTTTTTTTTCTACCTAAAGTAAAATATAATTTTTATATTATGATCTGGTCTGAGAGAAGCTGGAATATTGATACTTAAAAGATTAGTTTGGCTTTCACATACTTTCTTAAATATTTGATTCCTATTTTTAGTAATTTTATTTTGCCTTAGTTTTTAAACTCATTTTGACTAAACAAATATTTTAATGCTATTTGTGTTCACTCATCTCTAAATCAATTTTCCTCATGTGATAATTATATTATTCTTGTTCCTAATATGTTCAATGTTTTGTTTTGTTTTTAATCCCTTTGTAAAGCACTTTAACTTCGTTTGGATTTGTTTGAAAGGTACTACTTAAATACATTTTGACTGATTCATTGATTGATATCTACACATCGGACTATTTCTGCTATCTAGTGGACTACTGTTCTCAGTCTCTGTGGTTTGAATTTCCCCTACAAAGTAAGATCATTTTTTCCAAGTCAGAGAAAACTGTCATTGACGACACATTGTGATGAGACAATTTAAAAATAGTGGGTGGCACTCTGAGAGCGCAGACCTCCACCAAGGCCAAACAAGCCCCTCCCACAGGTGAGTAGACCTACAAACTTTCCTCACAGCGCAGCGTTTGAGTTAGAATTCTGATGTCAATGTGTTGCTTCATATTAATGACAGATGGAAGTCTGTAGCCTTATTAGTCGCCTCACAGTTGTGACATAAAATTATCCCGATTCCGTAAACAAAAAAAAAATCGTGTATCCAGGTGATGATCCGGATCACCAACGAAATCTGACAGCTTCTTAGGCCGTTCCCAATCTCATCACACACTGTCTGTAACTGTCTGAGTTATCTTGATAAAATATAAACTCACAAATACATAAATAAACTAACAAAACGTTGGCATAAACACAACCCCCCTGGCAGGAGTAAATATTTACTACAGAGTGAAACATTTTTAGTAAGCTAACGCAGCTCTGGTTGTGTTTGGTTGTCTCACTGACTGACAAAAACTGTCAGGAGCTCCATCCATCTTTTCTCGCCGTCGGCCCTCAGTGGATAGTTAATTAGGAACATTCAGCTGAAAGTAGAGCAGGCGAACTCAACAATCGTGCACCGAATCGTTCTTGGTCGTTTTCCAGTGCGTTCGGGGCGTCTGTCAGTCCTGCCCTGTGGAGGCCATATCTCAGGAACGCTTTGAGGGATTCCCTTCAAACTCTGCACAAATGTCCACTGTCACTCAAGGATGAAGTGATTAGATTTTGGAGGTCATGGTCAAAGGTCAAGGTCACTTTAAACTGAAACCTTGTGAGCACAATATCTCCAGAGTGCATTGAGGGATTGTTGCAAGATTTGACACAAACCTCCATTTGGACTGGAGGGTGAACTGGGTAAATGTTGCAGGTCAGAGGTCACAGTGGGATTTCTGGCCAGTGTGAAACAACCAGCTGCTCTCTACCTTCCAAAACAGACTCTTGTGTTATAAATTCAGTCACTTATGGAACTCAGAGCTCTTTACTTACTCTCTCGGAACACCAACAAAACAAGAAGCTTCTGTTCCTATAAAAATCCACCCAAACCTCATTGGTTCTGCCAATATTCATGTTCAAACCACCTGGGATTTTTCTTGGCCCACCACTGTACTTTCACTGTGACTTTGTTTTCCTTACAGAGACACAGAACAGTCAGACAGTACTTTTACTTTTAAAAACTGTCTTTCTGTATTACAGTTAACATTTCAAGGAAGGTTATTTTGGTGTCTCATGAAACTAAAATGCGGTTTTTCATCAGTTTGCCTGTTTGTGAAGCTTCACCCTGTGCTGACGTCCATCCATATCCAGGTCTCGGGGAAGTGCTCCCGAGGCTCCTCTCGTGGCTCCATATCCGGCTTCCCGGCCTGCTCGAGGTGATATATTCCCTCCCCTGCTGTTTAGGACAGGAGCGAAATGTAAATTATTATTCGTCAAAATAGACTAATAAAAAGAGTGGGGAAAGGAAGCCTTTTTGAACATTAGTTTTAAAAACTTACTAAATACAGGCTTCAGGTGATGCTGCATCATGTGCAAGCTGGCGTCCGTCAGCACCACGAGGTCACATGTCTGAGACACACAGTCACAAGGCTGACAGACTGTTGGGACACACACTCAGGTGGAGCCAACGTTAGCAACCCTACAAGCCCTGGTTCACTTTATTATGTACCGATGTCTGCTGTCGCTATGGAGTCGGGTCAGTCTCAAAATTCACAAATGCATTTAGGCATTTATATGTAAATAAACATCTCCACAAAAATATTTCTTGCTTAAATATATTTAAAATAGAATCAAATCATGTTTTTAACTAGCCAAAGAAGTTATCCCTATAATAAATGAATATACTGACCTCATGGTGGTTATATAATTATTCAGGAACTGCTGTGCAGATGCATTTATGTGATTGACTTAAAACTAAAACACACCCACGTGGGGGTGAAAGAGGGGACACATCTGATTGGCTGGAACCGTCCACTCGCACGAATGCAGTGAAGGTCAGTGCAAATATATATATACAGAAATTAATTAGCCTTTTGTAAGCGTCGGAACATTTCAGACAACAGTGCCCTTTCTGGAATGCACCGTCAGCAACAGGAAGAAGAGAAAATCATTTTTTTTTTTTTTTGGCATAAATGATGGGAAACAGGCCTTTGGTTGAAAACCGCTGGAGTTCTGTATCTGTGAACCAGATATTATTATGTGTGGCTGTTAGTTTTTTTGCACTAATAACTGAAAGTAAACATAATCAGGAGCCGCAATAACAAAAAGCAGAGAAGACGTGTAAAAGCTGAAGGCAGAGGGAGGATGTGGCAGCGGACATAGTCCGTCCCGAGGCGGTTAGCACAGCGGTGATAGAACAAACAGATGTGGTGGATCTCTGGGGAGGACTTACCTTAAAGACAGAAAACGGATCTCCCATTGGAAACACGTCAAAGTTGGCCTCCGCCTTGGACTGGCCGTACTGCCCCATCTCCTCCAGCACCTGTGAAAGCAACACCAGCATCTTCAGAGCTGCTACCGCACAGATGGACAAAACAGAAGGGACGCTTATTGTTTAAAACCTGTCGGACCAACTGCTGGAATAAAACACCTCACGGTGCCTCTAGTTGACAATGAACCGATACTGCCGAGGGGGCGCCAGGTTGGTTTTCAGAGAAACCTGAAGGGGATGAAAAATATGGGCGTACCGAAAGCTGGAAAGTTACTGCGGTTGGAAAATATTAAACCAGAGAGGACCCTGGGGAGGCTGGGAAGGCTTCTGCTGGTGCAGATTAAAGGCTGGTCGGTTGGAAATGACAAAAGAAGTTATAGCGAGAAGTTTTTTTATAAAAGGTGGGGGCTGGAGGATTTTTCTCCGAGTGAAGGTCAGACTGTTCGAATCTTAAAAACGTCAGAATATACTGCCGACTTAACGGGGCAAGGATGAGGTCCCTGTAAGTCTCAAGACCCAAAACGAATCATAACAATTGGATGGAGATTTAGGGCCACAGTGATGTTTTTTGTCTAATCTTACAAGAAAACAACTCAAACGTTAATGAGAAAAACATCATAACTTTATAAGAAATGAAGTTGTGTGAAAAAAAGCCATAAATTTACGATAAAAAAAGTTTAGTCTGTTTAGTTCTTTTCTGAGAATAAACACAGTTTGTTGCAAATTCTGTTCAAAGTCCTGATACTGATGCTGATGTGGTGCTGAAAACTTCACAAAGTTCTGCACCAGCAGGGGCCATAAACAGAGAACGTTTGTTTTCTCACTCTGGTTAGCTGAACTTTAATCATAATAACAATAAACCGCATAAATACAATAAAAGATTGAAATGTTTCTGCTGCTCTCGCAGGCTCCTCTAATTCACCTTCATGAACTGCAATTTTAATAATAAATTCAATAAAAACTTCATTGACAGGGCGTATGAAAACATCCAGGTGCTTGTTGTACACGTATAATCCACATAATGTGTAGCTAAAACACACATACATATTCAATTTAACAATTATATTGAACAATTGTAATTATGAGCACAGCCACGGTGACCATTTTGTGAAAAATCATGTTTTCTTGCTTAATTTTAAAGTATGGAGTTTCGGTTTATTTTTCAGGTTTGGACATTTCTGTCCCAGGTTTCATCGAAACACAGTGGAGCTAATGCTAATATTAGCACTGCGACACTGCGTGGCTGCTATTAAACACAGCAGAGACCACAAACAAGGAAGTGATGTTATTCTCACTGTATTCTTGGTGATGTCATTCTTTGATCCCGCCCACTGCGTCGCCTTGTCGACCACCAGGATCCCGACCAGCGAGGCGGGCTCAGCCACATCGACCCTCAGCGTGACCTCATCACCTGGCTTGCTCACCTCACTGCTCCAGCTCACGTTCACCTACCAATCACAGGCCAGACAGTCCCAATCCAAAACCGCAAAATCCAGTTGGCGAACGAGCTCATTTTGTTTTCGTTTAAAAACAAAAACACAAATTTTTCTCTGACTGTCTCACAGTTTAAACACTTCGCTAAATTGATCTGGTAAAGCTAGTTACCATTGGCTAACTTATACACAACAGTTCCAGTGATTCTTCCGCTGCGAGGACAACGGAAGAATCACTGGAACTTAAAATAGATCACCTGGTTTGTTAAGGTTTGGGCGACGTGTAGCTGTATCGCGTCATTGACGACCTCTCCGCTGGGATGCACACAGTACACGATGACGCGGGCCAGAGGAGCCCAGGTGGATTCTGGGACCAGAGACAGAGCGGCAGAGCTTTTCCCAGCAGAAACCAGCTGCCCTCTGGACTTCACCTGCACACACAGACAGCAGGCGCCAGGCTTAAGGCTTAATTATGTCCCTGAAAACTTGGGATATTATGGAATCATCAACGCTGAGTGTTGACTGGGTTTGGCTGGTTAACTTCTTTTGCCAATAGGGGGCAGACAAAACCGAAAAGTTGTTCACAGCAATATTGTGACTTTCGAAAGCCGTACAATTACAAACTTTATGACATTTTGGTTCTGTATTACTGAAAATGGGGTTCAGAAAAGTCAGCATACTTAAAATAGTATAAAAAAACAAAGTGACAAAATGAGGAGTTAAACACAGAAAACATATACAAAAATGAGTGCTAAATTAAAGATGGACTAAAACTAAAAATGTAAGAATGTGGCAAAAATGAATATAATTGCAAGAAATTCAAGTTTATTTTTAAAACTGTCAGTCACCCTAAAATAATACAAAATATACTATGTACAATCCCTAATGTACATTATCCATCCTCCTTTTAAGAATAATTTTGTTGCTATCATTTTATTTAATCTTTTTTTATGATTGCCTTAACTACCTCAACTGCACTTTTGCATCTTTGTCTGTGAGTATCAACATGGTTCTCACCAAGTAGTGAATCTCAGTCACGGGAAAATTGCTTTCAATGTACAGCCGGACGGGGGAACCGACCTGAAAGAGGAGAAGATTGGAATAAAAATGACTATTTTAGAATCACAGTGGTTTTATGTCTAAGTGGATAAAATAATTTCCAAACTGAAGGATGAGACACAGGCGCCTCATGCTGAGTTCGTTCCTCGTACTTACCTCCAGAGGTTTGGACGGCCTCTGAATCTGCAGGTAGGAGTTACTGGGAGACGTGTAGCTTCTGTAAAGTTGTAGGGTGTTGTGGCTGTCCTCAAAATAGGCCTGAAAACAAACAAAAATTTAAAAAACAAATATGTGAGAAAGTTGTCTCTGCTGGTGGAAAAAATGAGCTTTTTTTGTTTAGCTTCTCCAGCTGACTGGTGAACGTCTGTGTTTGAAACATGTTTTACACCTTTTGCCTCGGTCACGTTCAGTTTGTGTAATGTTTCAAATATCCAACAATGTTCACACATGATATTCAATTCCTTTATTATGTCCTAAGCAGTCCTGTGTTGTGTTGAATGCTGGTTTTTCAGAAAGTGTGTTCATGTAAGAAAACAAAACAGGGACTTGTTAACAGAGAACACTATTGATGATCAAAACAGTCCACATTTAATTACCCATGTATGGTTTGTAATCGGCAAAGGGCTAGAATTAGATGGGATTTTTTGAAGATGATCCCTGTTAATCAGTAAAAAAGGTCTGATTGACCTTGATTGGCTCCAAAAATCTGAAAACATCACTTTTTGCAGATGATACGCCACTTTACATTTCAGCTACCCCTATCAGAAAAAGGAGCTCCGTTCACATACCAAACGAAATTCAGTCTATTCCTAAACTGTCATGTTCATGGTAAATTGTGGCAGACAACATTAATTCACCTTTTTTTTTTTTTTTTGCGATTTTACATCTTAAAAAAAGAAAAAATGCACTTAAATCTGCCATACTGATATCCTGCCACCAACTCAACATTTCATTGTCAGAAAATGTCTAACCAAAGACGTACAGTGGAAATGGTATGAACTGAATGAAAAAAGTACAATTTACTCACTTACAAATGAAAATTTTAATCTTTACTAGTATTGAACAGTATGTTTACCATACAGTCCTTCATATTCTTGGATCCTTAGCTTAAAATTAATTTCCCATTTCTGACTAAGCACTGCATTGCTAACTCAACAATATCCATCATTCAGTGATTTGTTCTTTAAATTTGTTTTTTAAAGTGATCAGAAGGTGTCGTCTTACATCAATTGTGAGCGTTTCGGTGTCATTCATGAGCTGGATGTAGAGGGGAATAACTCCATCAGCAGGGACAGGAAGCTCCATTTCTTCGGGCGTCAGCTCCATCGGAATGGGATGCAAAAACGAGCCTGACAGGTTTGACTGACGAGGTCCCATCTCCACCACCTTGTCCACCTCCCACCTCCAGGGGCTTTGCCTTCGCTGCATCACTGACACCTGAACGGTCTTTTGCTGATCCTCGACTGGGAGCGGCTGACCGTTGTACGTAGATAATTTCAGCTACAAAACCAGGAGAACAAATGAAAACATGCTTTTAAATTGAATTCTTTGAATAGAAATACTGAACAGTTTTTATCATGGGGGTACGAAGGAGGCGATGTTTGTTTATCTCTTTGTTTGTCTGGTAGCAGCGTACCGTCCACAGTTTTCGACAAATCGTCCTCTTTGTTCTTCCGGTGATTTTATGTGTTTCCTATTGGCCGTGGCTTCAACTGGTTATATTTTGAGCTTAATAGGTCAAAAGTCAAGGTCAAGGTCAGGAAAAATTCCCATAATTTGCCCAATTTCCCATTTGTTAACGCTAGGTGAAATTTAAAAACAGCCCTGTTTCAGCCCTGCTTCTAACTTATATCATAGATGTGGAGTGTCAAGATTTAATCCCAAAATAAGTTGGACCTTCTAAGGTCAAAACAGACAATTTTTGGAAAAGTCGCTGCAGCTCAAGATTTCCTTGGCAGGATTCTTCCAAATTTTAACGGAGGTATCTTTTTACCCAACGGCTATGGAGCGGAAATAAATCCACACATTTAATTGCTGCAATTTCTTTTTTTGAATAGCTTTTAAATACTTTTATTGTCAGTGTTTTTAAAACAACGAAACACTTTTTAGCAGCTCTCACTGTCGGCAGTGTAAAAACTATAAAGAATAAAATGATTTTAAAAGACATTAATAATAGATATAAAAGATTTGAATTACAAATGGAAAATGCATTTGATAAAGTTGAATTTAATAGATGTGAAATAGCTTAAACAGTGGTGAAACAGAAGGGGCCATTAATCAGGTGGAACTGTCAGAGGAGGTACCTGCTCTCTTAGTGCTCTTGTCTTTGGATGATCATATAAAATCATTCTCAATATGACGATTACTTAGAAAAGTTCTTATTTGTGTGGTTACGGTTAGACAGAAGTCAACATCCAGTCCCTGACCCGTCACCCCAGAAAGTAAGTTAATAAGAAAAGAAAATCCAGTGTGGGAGTAGAGAATAAGGACATGCTCTCCTTACCCTGGCAGAGAAGTTGAGAGGGGGCCTCAATATTTGGGGGAAGCGGTCGAAGCAAAGCTTATATTTGAACCTTGCCACGGACACCTTAGCTGTGCGGTTGTACGTGAGACCTGAAAGAGGAGAACCGTCGACGGTGAAGGTCAGGAACACAGAATGTCACATTTGACCCTCTGCGACTACAGACGTCATTGATGGGACTTTAATTTTTACATTTTAAAGAACTTTTGAACTAAATCGCCTAAAAAAACTGATACATAGAGAACAGAACAAATAATAATAATAATAATTTACATTATTACAATTGACTTTTTTTGCGCTCGTCGACATTTTCATTGGATGATGAGTTAATCTGCCACCGGCCACAAGGGGGCAATCCAGATATCTTACATTTCTCCATCTTTACATTTCTCATGTTGGGAAGTCAAACTTGATTACCTGTGAGGTTTTCAGTCACATGCACCTGAATGGTTACAAACTCGTCTTCCGTGTAGCCGTCGTAGAAACTCATTCCCGGAGCTCGTTTCTTCATGAGGTGGTAGACAGGGAGGTCAAACATGAAGTCCGCTTCGCCGTCCATCTAGATCAGAGCAAAAGTGATTGCACACAGGATATCGATTAATTATCAATATGCGAAATAAAGTGATTTTTAGTGTAATCGATAAGAGATTCTGATGAAATGAGACACCTTTTTACGTTCATACAAAGCGTCCTCAACGCCATGAAAGTTATAGAGGAACGCCACATTCATGTGCCCATAAACAGGCTTTCCATAAGTGTACCTGAGGGTGAACACACAGAAATCTTAAGTAATCTGGGCTCACACATGTGAATGAAAGCATTAAACGAGGACAACAGAGAGAACAGATCTGACTTTGCGACGACGGAGCCCCTCAGAACTTCCTCCTGATGGACGACTTTTGGGACTTTTATTGTGACGTCAAACTTTGGCAGAACTGGAATAAAACACAAAATGAGTAAAATGTTGAGTTAACTTTGTAGAAATGTATTTACAGCATCACATTATTAGACCATAGTAGACTTTAAGACACAGACTTCACCGAGGGTCGACCCCTCGATGGGGAGAACTGGTGTAAACGGGAAAAAGAAGAAGAGTTTTGATACATAAATCAGCTGTTTTTCAGACTCGGGTGCATTTTTGTTTGGTTTTGTTAAAATTGAATCAACTCGTCTGAGGAGCAACAAGGAGAAACAGCTGTTTTGTAAGAGTTAAAAAGCTCATTTTCAACCTTGTGCTGTATTTCAGGAGATTATTGCATGTTTCATTTAAAAACTGAACCTAAAACATAGTAAACTGTAAAATGCATATTAAAAACACTCATTTGAACTGTGCAGGTATGAAAAAAAAATAGTTGCAGGAGTAGTTTGCTTTTAAATATTTATACTTTCTCTGAAAAACTATGTGACACTGGCAAAACTATTTATTTTTTAAAATCATATAGATTTGAAATGACGGTGTTGGATGTAGTTAGATATTTACAGAGTATTTACACATGAGACAAATCACACAGAAAATTCACAAATGCAATACGGCATTTATATGTAAAACATGTTAAAAGAATCCACTTACACATTAATAAGGTTCACAAATGCATTTCTGATGCACACACAAATAGTTTTTTGTTTTGAATATACACAATGGAAATCCAAATATATGTATTTAAAACAACAGATGAGACTGATCCGTTGTGACTCCGTAGCCAATCAGATGTCTCCCTCCTTTCAGTCCCTTTCAACCCCACATGGAGGCGGTTTAATTTTTAGCCAATCAAATGAAGCGATTCCTTAATGATTTTTACCAACCTGAGGTTGTTTATTTGCTTATTTGCTTCCATTCATATGTGGATTCTTGTGTGGAAACAGATGTTTGAGGAGAGACACATTTTTTATCTGTGAGTTTTGAGACTAGTCTACCTCCATAGGCCAGGTGCAGCGCATGTTAGGGAAAACGTACCGTAACTGGCCACGTTGAAATGTTTCTCACTGGAAACTCCCTGCAACACAAACAGACCTTTGTTTTTTATTTTTAGACATATTAGTATGAATCATCATCGTTTACTAATCTGGTCCTTTTTCTTTGATAGAGAATTCTGTTTTTAGTACTTTAACCTATTGTTTAGTTATGATGTTAACTCAAGCTATCAGAAAAAAGTTATAGGTTTATATTGTGGAATTGAGCACCTGCCTTCACTGGCATCAACATCACAAGTTGCCAGGATGTTATTCACGTCAGCCTGAATGAACCTCGGGCTATTATTAGAGAGACGACTTTTATTTGAGTAAGTAGTGTTTCTCAAAATCTCGGTGATACACCATCGAAACGAGTAATTTCATGACAAAATTAGCTCATCAGAGTTCCAGTCCAGTTTTATTTCGGGAAGCCTGAGCTGTTTGGTGAAAGGCTGGCGAAGTGTCCGGTGAGGTGCAGCACACTCACGCTGACTGTGGTGACGACGGTCCATTTACCCAGAGGTGGATTGTCCGACAGCTGGAACTGTTTGGACGCCACCCCGAGGACGCTGTCCACGTTCAGCCACTGTCTCAGCAGGTTTCCCTTCGGGTCCTGATCAGACAAAAGGCAGTTTGTCGTGTCCCGACGAAGTTAGCTCGTCCTTACCATGCAAAGCACGTTATGATAACCTGTTGTTACCGGGGAACATTGTGGCTTTTATGGGAAGAAACCATTTGAATTTTGGAACTGGTCTTTTAAATTCATGATTATTTTTTTTTTTATGTCGGACAGCCTGTACGTCGTGTAAACAAGGGTAGCTTGATGTGCTAACGTTTGGTTATTTTTCTGTCTGCTGACGTGAGACTCACCCTGATGACGATGTCCACCGGGCTCACGTAGGGGGCGCCGTCGGGGCGCACCGACACCGCTCGGATCTTGACCGCCTGCTGGGCCCGGTAGGTCATTTTGTCCGTCTGAATGAAGGTGCTGAGGCTCTTGGGGTTGAACCGCAGCTGCGTCTTGTTGGAGAAAACCACGGCGCTGCCCATGCGACCTCTGACCTCCAGGCTGTAGGGGCGCCAGTAGCTGGACTCGCTCTCGTTGATCTGCGGGGGCACAACGTTTAACTCTTTTCAGCGCTCCGGATTGTGTCAGTTTACACCTCTGAAGGTGACGAGCACGAATCCTCGGTGAGGGTCGGACATGAGTCTCACCTGTGGACTTACGGGGAAATTTCAGTGTGTTATTAATCACTACGTGTTTCTGTTTCTGCTTTAAAGTCAACTTAAAGTCTGGATGGCCCCCTGGTGGCTGGCTGCACTATAAACTGTGTTAGCAGATGGGACATGTGTCCGTCTAAAAATTCAATTTCAAAATCATTACACCTGACAGAGTTTTCACGAGATGGTTTCTGTCGCTTCAGTTTGATCTTTTCTGTGTTCAATTTTCCCGATCAGTTTGATTTTGATTTGTACTTTGAAGCTATAAAACGAGGTGAAACGTTGTGATTGACAGCTGAGCTCCGTCCTGGATTGGCTGGTGAGTTGGAGGGCGGGGACTTATTTCCGCGGCTCCACCGAGCGAGATGGCGGCGCTCGAATCCGGGACATTTTGGCTCAAAGCATCGACTGTCTTTACTTGTATTGGTGACGCGAAGAACCGGGTTCAGTTAAAATGCTAACATGCTGATGTTTAGCATGTCTGTTATTCTAGTTTAGCCTGACAGCATGCTAACATGTGATGCGTCACACCTACAGGGGGCAGCGTCAGCAGCTGGGTTGAACCTGTGAAAACAGAATTTGACAGTTATTGAATCACACAGGAATAAACTGAACTCAAATGTGGACAGAAGTCACACGAGAGGTCTGACCTCCTGCGACGGTTGCGGAGGTTGAGGCCACCGTCTGGTTGCCATGGACGATGTCAGCAGATACAGTGACGGGCGAAGAGCTCAGGACGGTGACCGATAAGGACGTGGGGACTCCCGGACGGATGGATCCGGGAGTCAGCAGCAGGTAGGACGGCTGACGGCCGTGGCTGAAAAAACAAACAGGAACCTGTGGATTGTTCAGCCAATCACTGAATCTTTTATTGTGCTGGGGGCGGAGCCAGAAATCTCAAAGCAGTTAAACAAATCACCCATTCAGCAAACTTTGCATTTCACTACAGTTTAATGTGGCCTTTTTTGATATAGAGTTTTTCCATGTTTACTGCAGTGTCACAGTGACAGCCTGCTCATGATGAATCAATAAATGATCGGTGACGCTGAGCATCTCTAACAGGAACTTCCTCACAAATAAACCCCGACTCTGCTGAGCCCGATCAACTCTCTCTGGGTCAGATTCTACAGTAATCTGAGTCTGCAGGTTGACTTCACAGCAGAGCCGCGAGGTTTGATCTTCAAAAAGAGAGACGGGAGTGAAACTGAGAGAAATCCAGAGAGAAAACAGGGTTCAAGCAATGATGATGAAGACAATAACATCCAAATCGTGAACGTCCGTCAGGACTAAAGTGGACTTTGATCAAACTAAAACTGATGTTGATGTAACCAGGCCAAAACTAAATGTAATGAAAGGTAAATTTACAGGTGACAGAGAAATTTAGCTCTCTTTTAGGTTATTTAAGTCAAAATATATCTTTTTTTGGACAACAGTGACCTGTGATGACTTGAATTCAGCCATATTTGAGTCCCTGTGTGACTCTCCTGGACGTTACAGCGTCAGGTGACCACATGAAACCCACCGTTATCCTGAGTAATATGACAAATTTCATCCGTAAACCGTCCTGATTGGCTCTACCTGTGCGCGGCGGCATTCCAAGCGGCGGTGAGGCCAACGATGAGGCCGAGGACTCTCCACACCTGCAGATGCTCCATCCTCACCTCACGGGGCTCAGCTTGGCGCTGGGAGCAGGAGATGTCGGCGGCGGCCTTCATACCTGCGCAATGGCCACGCCCACCATCACATGAGGACCCGTGTCGGCTCACCTGAACCTCCCCGGGGGGGTCTGCAGCTGAGACTGGGCGTTTCACTCTGATGTCTCTCGTTTGTTTTGACTCATGAGTCAGATTTCAATGAGAACACAAAGAGTTCCAGTGAAACCTGTTCTCAATCAGCAGCACTTATTTATTTATTTATCTATGGGTAAATGGGGACGATGCACATTACTGAACACTAAACTGGAAATAAACCAGGTTATAATCATCTGCAGGGTGGTGATGGAAACGCTGGTAACTGGCCTCCGAAGGGAGGCAGATATGGAGCATTAACGTGAAAAAGCCCACAACTATACAGCACTCAGCTCTTTTCTGTTCTGTAAACTCATATTTCAGCTCCCAGACAGACTCTGCTATTAGTGTTTGTTTGGGCCATTCCTTAATCAGGTCTTTTTTTTTTTTCTTTTTAAAGGTCAAGGTCATTCGATGAGAAATAGCACATGGTTGCACTACCTGACGGCGGAGCCAGCTGGTTCTGGCTAAATGATAAGTTACAATGACACCAGTTGGACCTCTCTATTTTAATTCATTCAGGAGTTATGTCCAAAAATGCTTTTTTGACATTTGAGTGACCTCGACCTTTGATCAGCTGCAGGATGGGCGACGATACAACTTTGATGAAAATTTCATCAAAACCAATCTGTAAATGTTGTGTTATCCTGTTAAATAAACACCTGTGGAAACATGTCTTCCTCGATGGACGTGAAATATGAAGAACAATAAAATCTTACATCATTAAATAACTTTGTGTTCACGTTTGTAATGTAATATAAACAACAATAAGAGTTCAAAGTTACACCCACCTCTGCAAATTAAAACTTTACAACTCTGAAAACAAAGATAATATATTAGTGCATCTCAACAAATATCAATATCCCGATTTTTCAGTGTTATTTACAAAGGTGCACATTTAATAAAGTCACATATACACTAAAATACTTCAAGCATTTTAATGACCTGTCGCCTACAGCTAAAAAATAAAACACAAATTCCATATAAGACAGTGATCATTTTATCTTTTTAAGTTTGGAATATTTCACTGTACCCGAAATGACTTTAACATGTATGGAAGTTAATGTTTTTTTAAATTAGGGGGGGAAACTAAATTTTCCACGTTTTTCCACACCTTTGAAGATCCACTGATTGAACTTTGTCCCCAACTTGAATCTAACCCTGTAATACATCCGGCTCAGCAGGGGGCGCTGCTTTCTTCTTTTTTTGCCATTCGAAGTGAGCGGAAGTCCGCGTTCCTCTGCCGGGTGAAAGGACAAAGAGCAGTCAGCCGAGATGACAACATTAAGACCGTTTACGTGCGATGACTTGTTTAAATTCAACAATATGTGAGTGAAGTCTGGTTCATTCCACTTTGGGCGTCCATCCTGCGAACCGATGACGTGTGTTCACGTGACAAGCTGACGTTCACGTCCTGCTTGATGCAGCATTAGCAAGTTGCTAGCAGGCTAACCGTGTCAACAGTGTGTGTGTGAAAACAAAGGGGCTGCTGGCTTTGAATTTTGTTTTCCTGTTGTAATCAACAAAAATCAAACGTGTTAATATTTTTACTGAACCTCACAACATCCGGTAGAAAAACCAGCTTCTCTATAATCCGTGAAATGAGTCTTTTCAGTCTAAATGACACCAGTTATCTGCTGGTTGTGGCTACATAACGTGAGCTAACCTAGCTTCCTCTGATGCTACGTGACATTATTGGGTTTATTTTGATTTACTTGTACATTATAGAAGAATCGTTATTGTTATTGACAAACACTTGATTGACACGTGGTGTTTTGTCTTTTTTTTTTTTTTTTGGTCCAACAGCAACCTGGACCCTCTGACAGAAACTGTATCCTTCATTTAAAGATGAACATCAGATTAGCCACGTTAGCTGATCTGTGGAACAGCTCGTTTTCTAAAGCTCTTCCTGGTTTGGGAGATTTACACTAAATTGCCTGTAGAGTAAGTGAATTTAACAGTGTAGCCAGCAGATTTGCAGTTTTCTTTGACCTTTGACTTCCAGTATGGGATCCCGTTTTACCTGCAGTACTTGGCTCACTGGCCCGAGTACTTCATCGTCGCTGAGGCTCCGGGTGGTGAACTGATGGGCTACAGTAAGTCACCCTTCTTCTACACTCGGCTAAATTCTTCTTCTTCCTCGCCTTAAAATGAGTGTTTGCACAGTCTTTGTACCTTTCTCTCCTTCCGGCTGATGACCGTCAAGGAGAACACATTTGTTGTTTTCAGACGACAAGAGTAGAAAGATGAGTGGGCCCACAGGAGAATTTCAACCTCACGTTCTCATGTTTGTGCAGGTTCTCAGTCATCCAGGTTGAGGTTTTGTTCAGTTCTGATGTACTGAAGAATCCTTTGGATGAGAGTTGAAATGTCCAAAAAGACCAGATGTCTTCAACTGAAACACTTAAGACTCAGATTCTGATTTTACACGATTTTTCCTCTTGTCCCTCACACATCATCAAAGTGCCACACCATGAATATTTGACTGACTCTACTTTGCAGTCACAGAGTCAGAAACACACAGGTGTTTCTCTGTAGGTATTTAATCCAAGTTACCAGACTCTTGAGTGGAAAAAAATGTTTACTCCTGACCTTCCATCAGCCCTTGTGTGCTTGTGTTGTGTTGTCTTGTCGATGACATCCTAAGGGTATAATTTAATATAGATACAAACATACATTGAGCCCATTTTCTACCTTTCTTGTGTGAAGCCATTTTTTTGTTATTTTCTTGTAGAATTGCTCGTTAAAGCTGTAATTAAACACTTTTAGAACAGCTGCAGGTTTTACCTGATCCTCTTCTGTTCTGCTGTGTGAAGTCGTCATGACTGTCGGCTGACCTTGTTGCTTGTTCTGCAGTCATGGGGAAGGCAGAGGGGTCGGTGGCTCGGGAGGAGTGGCACGGCCACGTCACCGCCCTGTCGGTCGCCCCCGAGTTCCGAAGACTCGGCCTCGCCGCCAAACTGATGGAGATGCTGGAGGAGATCTCAGAGAGGTTTGTGCCGTTGGCCTGGAGCGAAAGACCCACAACGAACCAGAGGGGCTCACAAAAAAAGGGAGAATATCGTGATTTTCCATCAGTCATTTAAAAAACTGAGCATTTATAATGATGTCAGCCAAAGTGTTTCAAGCATTTTACTTTTTTTTTTTTTTAGATGTACAGCACCGTTACAATTTTCAAGATACAAGTGGGATATAAAATTTAAATAAAATAATCCAGTTTAAATTTTCTTTCTCCTATACTTGTATCAGGATTTTAGGACCAGATTAAAATGAATTTTTAGATTAACGTGACAATGAAAATTAGCATTTGACATTTGATTTTTAAAGACTCAAACTGCCCATCAGTGGATAATATTATAAATGTATTAAACATTTTATTTAAATTTTCAGGGTCACAACCTTTGACTTAACCTGCTGAAATCTACTCCACTGCAAACGATATTCAAATACACTTTTCAATCCGGACGATTCACAGTGGGGGTTTTTTTGTCGGGTTTACAAAGATTAGAAGCCCCTCATGGTTTTATATATATATATATAATTTACCTTGAACGTCACCTCCTGTGGTAAGACGTTGTGGGGGATCTGGGCTGCCCTGATGCTGTGTATTTTCGCAGGAAGGGCGGATTCTTCGTGGATCTCTTTGTGCGAGTGTCCAACCAGGTGGCCGTCAACATGTACAAGCGTCTGGGCTACAGCGTCTACAGGACGGTGATCGAGTATTACTCGGCCAGCAACGGAGAACCTGACGAGGACGCGTACGGTGAGTCACCGACGCCCAAATAAGATGGTTTTAGTTCTGAACTTCATTAGACAAATGTAATTATCAGGATTTGTCAAATGTTGAACTTTTGTGGCAAGAATTGATTATTTAGGAAAACACCAATTCAGTGTGTTTTGGTTTTTTTTTTGCATGCAGGTTCCTAAAAAAAATCAAACTATATTAAAGTTTAAAAATTTTATCTAACTTATTTTTCTCAAACTTATTTCTCATTTCTGACAACTGAATTTAATAATCTTTTATTATTTATAAAGCTGAGGAGTCTCATGCTTGATTCCCAGAAATAACAACCCCCATCTTAAAACTACCTGCTGATAATGTAATGAAGCCATTCTTCTGGGTCCACTTTGGTTCAGAACTCTGGGATCGGTTCGGTCCTCAAGCCAGTTTCATACTCGTGAAATGACACTTGTTGCGTTTTAGCTGAAAGTACCTAATAAGTCAGGTTCTATTCTTCGAGTGAACTATTTGTCTGTCTGATGGCATCAGTTTGCTCAGGTTTTTAGATTTCTGCTGTGGAAAATGAAATTCTTCTGTAAATTAAAGTTTTGGGCAGCTCAGGTCAGATTTGCTCCTGAACTAATATCTTACAGACAAAATGATATAGTTAAGGACTGACTCCCTCAGTGGCCCACAGTGGCACCTCTGGGGTGGGAGGGGTTCTGGTGTCTTTCAACCTCAACCCCATTTCCTGTTTTTGAGAACAACTCTGGTTTGGAGTTTTGTAGCTGGGACTGTTTAGCTCAACAGGGTGTCAGAAATAAAACACTTTTAACTCCACAGACTAATCTTAAACAATGCTATTGAAGCGTGTAACACTGAGTCGATACCTACAGTGCTGGTATCCATGTACAGTATACGTCTTACCCCAGAAACTACTGAGGGGCATCTTACATGTGCACACAGGAAAGGTTAAAGGTCGTTGTTCCTCCATTCATTCACTGCACACGCAGGTAATCTCCAACCACGTCTTTACAAAGCTTCTTGCCTGTAGATTTGTAAACACCAAACTGGTTTGCGACAACACAATATTCGCCACAACTCTCATCGCAAGAGGCAACTGGGTTCAGACTGTAGGATCACAAGGCTTCATAAAATTTTCCTTAATGCCTCATCGTCACAACCCCCTCCCACCCGTCTGTCTGTTTTAACATCCATGTCTTCATCCTGTCACTCGTGCCTTCCAGCACAAAAATGGTGACGCAGCACAATTGTTTGAAACGGCATCTGTTGCCAGAGCAAAGGGCCCCTGTTTACTTGGGCTGGGTAACGCTGTCACGTTTACAGCTCTGCCCTGACCTGAAACTCAGTAACCGGAACATTTGTGTGCATGTAAACGTGGTCAGTGAAACACCTGAGTTTTACAAACGTGTGTAGATTTATTCCAAACGTCTGATTATCAAACAGATCACCACAGCAAACTGTTGTGGCAACTAAACTTCACACTGGAGTAATCTTAAAAAGATGTCATAATTCTGGAGCCTAAAAGAGCAGAACAATACTGGGCTGAGGTTGAATAAACATCCCAGAGTTCACCTTTAGAAAACCAACAGTGCTGCGCGCATGTGTGTGTAGAACACAGAGCAGTAGAGGGCGCTGCTGATGATGATGATGATTCACGTTTCCTGTTGCAGACATGAGGAAAGCACTGTCCAGAGACACGGAGAAGAAGTCCATCATCCCGCTGCCTCATCCTGTCAGGCCGGAGGACATCGAATAACAGCAGCCTGTGGCTCTCTGATCGTCTGTACATAACTCAGAGAGCCACAACTGGGGAACATTTTACCTTCCTGAAGATCAAATAACCAGTCTGTGTTTGATTTCCTGTAAATTCCAAATTAGCATTTAATTGCCGTAATGGCACAGCGGTGAACAAGCAATAAAGACGGCTGCGTTTTTGGTTTTTCTGTACAAAAATGAGTCCAGCTGATCTCTGTAACACTAATCTTTGTCATCACCGTCGTTCTGTCTGGCCTCCTTCTCTCCATCCTCTTCCTCTTTCTCGTCACTGCCGCTCTCGCTGCTGCTGCTGTCGTCGTCGTCGTCCCGGTCGTCGTACGCCTCCGCTTCAGTCGCCGCGTTTCTGTCCGGGTCGTTCTCGGGAGGAGTAGCGGGTTTTTCCGAGGAGGGGGAGGAAGACGTCGTCTCCTCGGCAGCTGGAGCTTGTTCTGGAATGTCGTCGTCCGCCAGCTGCTGCCTCTTCCACATCTTGGCCATGGCCAGCAGCTTAAGGTTGGGCTGGTTGGCGGCGTCTTCAGGGAAGATGTAGTCGTAGTACTCCTCCCAACCGGCGTCCGACTGAAAGAACATTCGGTGTAATTATCGTTGTGAATCGTTACATCTCTAAGGTAAAGTAGCAGGTACTCAGTTTAATCTTATGTTTCGTCCAATCTTACAAACATCGTTCAACATTTTTCAGATCATCAGAATCTGGCTTCTTTAAAACCAAATGGCATTAAAGCACATGTACTTGCATCAGGTACTCGTTTTTGTGCATTGTTCCACGTTGTGGTTGCAGACAGAGACTGTTCTTACCCCGTCCTCGGCCGTCAGCTTCCTCCTCTTCTTCACCTTCTCCGGCAGAAGCTTCTGGACTCTCTCCTGTGTGGCGTCGGAGCCAAACTCCTTCTCAAAGTCGCTCCAGGACTCCAGCAGCATCAGCCGCTCCTCCTTCTCCTCGCAGTTCCTCATGCTCTTGTTGGCCTCCTCAAAGATCTGCCGGCACTTCTGCAGGCGGTCGGGGCCGTCGACAGACAGCTCGAACTTGGCGTGGCTGATCCATACCTGTGTGGGAGGACGAGGGGGGTGATTGAGAAGGTCAGGATTTCACGCTGGGCGTCAGCCTGAAGGCTGCGGCTGGAGAGCAGACCTCACCTTGACGTGCTGAGTGCGCTGCAGCAGCCGTTTGTAGAGATTTCTGGTGTTTCCAAACTCCTCCTGCTCGATCTCAAAGTCGATGTAGGACTTCCAGAGCACCTGAAAACACAGCAGCAGAATGAGCGACACAGTTTTCCTGAGCAGGACAAACCTAACATGATCACGATGTAAAGGCTACCTCTGGCATGTCCAGCCGCGGCTGTCCGATGGCGAGCTCGAAGATGGCACGGGCGCGTTCCGTGTCTCCCAGGATGGTCTCCAGCTCGGCGAACTTGATCCAGGTGGTGCAGTTCTCTGGAGTGAACTCCAGGTACTTTTCGTACAGCTTCCTGCAGCGGTCAAACTCACGCAGCTGCAGTTCCAGCTCGATGTAACCTTTAAGCAGTTTGTTCTTCGGACATTTACCAATCGCCATTCCCTGAGAGGAAGAACGCCCTGTTTTACTCAAAATATTTAGAAAACTCAAATCTATCCATACATTTAAATCACATTTAAATGTGATAAAAACTTGTTAAATAAACGTTTGGTTCTGCTGAATGTTACCATGATCTTTCTGGCCCCTGGCAGGTTCTTCTGCCGGATCTCGAACTTGGCATAGAGCAGCCAAATCTTAGCAAATGTGAACTGAAACAAAAACATGACATACGATTAACAACAGTATCGAGACGCGTATGTGAATCAAACAGAAATCTGTTCAATCCGTATACGTTGTCCCTGCAAAACTCCAAATCTTTGGTACATCCAAAACAACTCTTGTGGTGAATTTCACTATACGAGTTTGTGCTAGCTGAGCTAACAGGCTATTTCCTTTCATTCAGTTGATTGACGAGCTTGTTTAAGTAGCTTTAACAGACTGTGAATCTGAGTAATGTTATTCTGCTATCATGTCATCTTCACCAAGTGCTCCCAGTGCACATTACAAATGACTGGATGGTGAAAAATTGGCAGAATTAGTCTCATCGCTACAGGTTGTTTCTCTCCAGCAAAAAAGAAATGCATTTCCCTGTGTTGGACACTAGGGGGCATCATCTATATCGACTGACTCCTGTTTCTGCTCTTCCTGTAGTTCTGTTCATCAGATATTTTTGTGCGTGAGTTGCTCAGCTGCAGAGACGCCTGCCTTCTCTCCACCTCGTTGGAAACAGTTGTCTCTTTATAGCAATCATGACCTTGTTATACAGGTGGGCAATATGAACTAAAATTAGTGTTTTCAGATTCTGATTCAGAATACTTTATTTATCCCCGGGGGAAATTGTTAATTGATTTGATAATTGATTGTTTTATCACACTGCTTCATTTATTTCATGATCTCGGGAGATTTTCTGTCCCGAAACTCCACGTACTGTTCTGTCACACACCTCTGGCTAAAAAACGTCTAACCAGGTTGCTTGTATCTTGCGTCCAGTGAGGAGTGAGCGCCATAGATATGAAGACATTTCTCTCTCTATGGTTTGGTCTTGTCGTTTGTTTTAGCAGCATGAATGGATGCCTGGAGTGACACCTGTGTGGTTTGAGGGCGTTCTGCACTGGTGCTGTTTGACCCCCGTTTTGGCCCGGGTGCATCTTCATATTTACCGACATAGTTGTTGCTATTATGACACAGCGACAAAGCCTGAATAACACCATAGTTTGCTCCCTGTCAGATGATCTAAACCCAAACTCGTTCCAAATAACAGAGGTTCCCCCTATTTTTAAAGAGTTTCATCTCCTGTGGCCCCGTCTGATTCTGAAACTCTCACCAAAACTATCCAGCAGGATAAACAGCATTTTAGGGAAGTCCACAATGGCAGCAACCAGTTTCTACATTAAAGCTCTAAGAAAAAGGAAAAGGAAGGTTGTATTGTACCTTTTTATGCGGGATGAGTTCCAGACAGGCCTGGTACACCTGCCCTGTTCTCTCAGCATCCTGATAAAAAATATTTACATTATTTACACACAATTCTACTCTCATCTCACATGACGACGATGATGATGGCAAAGCGAGCAAACCAACCTTGACCTCCAGCTCTTCGTACAGCGCGTAGTTGATCCACAGGTAGATGTATCGTTTCCAGTGTCTCTTCTCCTGGATGGGGGGGACGTTGGCGATGGCTCGCTCGTACACCTCCCTCACCGTCTCAGCGTCCGCGTCGTGCTCCACCAGGCGCAGGTAATCGAACCAGGCGTCGTAGTTGTGTGGGTTCGCCTGAAGGAAACGGGAGGACGTCAGTGATGAGGACACGTCGGGTATGTTTGAGGACAGGAGAGCTGCTCCCCGAATACCTTGACTTCCTCCTCGTATTGGAACCTGCGCTTGCTGACGATGACGTCCTCAATGCCCCTCCGGTCTCCAAACTTCTTCTCAAACATGGTGTAGTACTTAAAGAGTTCCTGCGCCTGCTGCTTGGGGATCTTGCCCAGGGCGTACTTATAAATCACCCGAACACGTTCAAACTGTGAAGGACATTTTAAATCAGTCAGTGAGATGTGATGTGAAGAAATTACAGCAACAGAACAGTTCTGGTGTCAGGTGGAAGATAACTAACAATAACTCTCAGGAGAACAACAAGCTGAAGTATCTGAATATTGTCCCATACTGCACCAACCTCTTTCTGCGTCTCCTCGAACTTAGCAAAGGCAACAAAGAGGTTTTCCTCCACATGGTCGTCTCCAAAGAACTCAACCGCCCTCTCGTAGACCTTCCTGCTGTGAGCGACGTAGCCATGCTTCTCTTCAAAACGAGCGTATTTGATCCAGTTCTTCACTTCGGGATGAACCATGACGAGTGCGGCCAAGTCAAGGAGTTTTTAACAAAACAGACAGAATCATCGGGAACACTAAGACCTCCACAGGTGTCACACTGCTGCGTCTGTTCAGAGGATTAAACTTGAACTGGAGGTGACAGATGAGCAATATGAGAATGATTCTACGTGTGGCCGTGTAGAATTTTAAATATTTTCCATGTTTATTTTGATAAAAGCCTCATTAACTCGTAGCAGTTGTTCTGGTAGGTGGCTCAGGATGAGATGACCTGGCTGCAGCTGCAGAAAATTAGACCCAGTCTTGGACTTTAAACTAATAATTTGAGTCAGATTTATTACTCTTAAATAAGCCTGTTGAACCCTGTTGTCCTAGGCATCATGGGTAAAATAAGACACTAACATGGTGACACTCAAAGGCAACAGGAGATCAGGAGCATTTTAGCCTGGAGGAATAGAATGTGGAAAAGAGCCGCTATCTAGTAGCTCTAATCAACTACATGGAAATGTGAAGCGTCTGGGGAAGAAAATACTGAAAACCAGAACAGCATTATTCTGAGACTGTAGAAGATGTTCTAAAACCTTTTTCAAAAATGTGGTCGTCAGTGCTTTTCCCAAAATTCCAATATTCACCATGGACCAAGCAGCTGTCCTTTTTGTTAGAAAAACAGTACATGTTGTTGTGTATTTGTTTCTCCTAACTGGCCGTCTAACTGATTGTTGCTCTCATCTTGCTTAGACTGGTCTTAAATCAAGTTTATGCTTCTGTAATACTACTTGGGGAGAAAAATAAATAAATCAATACCCTGATCACTGCAAAGTATTAGGAAAGTAAGGAAACACAGGGAGAAGGTGGAGTCTCTGCAGATCCAGACGCCATCCTACACTTTCACTGGGTCTGTACCAGAATACACATTAATTTGCTGACATCTTTCTGCTTGTTCCTCTTAAAGGTTGCCTTTACTCATATTAAGGCCTTTTTTAAACAGGATGTTTTCGACTGAGAGTCACGTACTATAAAAATACTTACTTTAAAACTACATTCAACAGGACATGTGACATACTCGGTGACGTGGTCACATGGTTTTGGCTGCCTTATTTATTGCACCGGTGTCTTGTTTTTAATGCCCCGATGAAGATTCCCTGAGCGTTGAAACGTTTAGGCATCTATCCGTGTTCGAATAAAGGACTTTTATTATAATCCGAGTGCCTCCGTCCACATGTCAATGATTTCCATTTGACTGGAATTTTCCCTCATATTATCACGACAGTCATTGTGTTTTATTTTTATTGTTTTGTACTAAGGTTCCAAACCAATTTTTTAAAAATATTTCATTGTTTTAATTTCCTCACCTCTCTGTCATTGTGCAACACACCGAAGACAAGAAAAGGATATATCTCTCATAGATGTTGCGGGCTTTGTCCACCTCTTTGTAGCGCAGCTCAAAGTTGATGAAGGAGTGCCAGGCCTGCTCGTCGGGCTCCCACTCCATCCAACGCTCAAACGCCTGCCGGCAACCCGCCGCGTTGCCCAGCATCTCCTCCATGTACGTGTACTTGTACCTTTAACAGGACAGAAGACGAATGGAGGTAAAGTCAGTGGTTGCTGGTCAACAGACGAAAGTAGATACTTTATGCGTAATTTATCAGGCAAGTTGATAAAAATGAGTAAGTACACTGGAAAATGTGTGTTCCTGTCTGTCCACACTTATAGTGATACCATGACTGATGGAGAGCTTGGTCACATGCTGCGGTGAAAATCACCTGAAGATCAATATCAACAAACTCAAAGAGCTTGTGGTGGACTACTCGGATTAAACATGGATGTTGCTGCAGAGAAGCTCCAAATTCTTTACACACACTGAAGATCTACACTGTTTGTGCCAGATTGTGTCATTGAAAGCACATGAATTCTTCTGAGTCATCAATGACAACTAGTTTAAAACTCAGAATGACGCCTTTGGCCTCAGCACAAAAATGTTGATTAAAAATGTTCTATATTGTCTGAGGTGCCTGTGGTAGCTTGGACCAGACCGGCACGACGTCGGGAGAACGGGGTCACCCGGAAGTCTTGGCTAACAGCATGTAAAGATGTCAATAGTTTACTTTGTCTCAAATTTTCTGCCTCCATTTTAAGGACCCTCTTCTCACTGTGCGATAAGAGTCATATTACTGGTTTCACCATTTTGTCACAACAGTTTTTCTACAAAATGAAATTTACAAGAAATCATGAATGAAAATGTGTTTTTTGTCACAGACGAGCTTGTTGTTTTTGTTCCTTTGTGAAATAAACAAGCAGCAGGAGTGAAAGCAGAGTGCGTTAATGCTGTTCGTACCAGAACTGGTTGACTCGAGGGAGGATGGTGATGGCTCGGTCCCAGATGTTGCGGGCGTGGTTCACCTGCCGGTTCTTCATCTCCATCTCGGCATACTTCAGCCACAGAGTGATGTTTCGGTGGTCCACATCCAGCGCTCGCTCGTAAATGGAACGAGCCCTGAAACCAGAGGAGGCAGCGATGAGCGGAAACTGCAGACGCACTAGTGGAACTTTGCTCTAGCAGAAACTAGGGCAACTAAAGTCCTAGACAGTACAGTAGTAGAGATGAATGAGTCTGAAATACTGTTTGTTTCTGCAGGACAGATGCACACTACCTCTGGACCTCCTTCAGGCTTTCCTCCCATTGTGCGTATTTTATCCAGTTACTGATGACGGTGCGATTCTTTCTGATGTTGTCCTCAAATGCCTGAAAGTAAAGAGAAACAAGAAGTCAAAAAACTGCAAACTAAATGTATATTTGAGTGAAAATGAGTCATTAAATTCATGTATTTTCACACAATCTTACACTTTCAAATCCCCCCCCCAAAAAAATTGTGTTGAATTTGCACAATAAAATCCGGCACATTCACATCTAAACAAGCCACTGGGGGCTAAAAGATGTTGTCAGCACAAACCTTCCTCTTCCGTAGTTTGTAATCACTCAGCTCCTCTTTATCAGTGATCTTCTGTTTTGGCGGTGGCGGCAGAAGCTCGAGCTCCCTCTCTTTGGCCTCCCTCAGCAGCTGCTCGGCCGTGATCTGAACCTCTGCGGGAGCTTTGTTCTTCACCTGAAACACCGACCAAGTTCGAATCACTGATTTTATTCACAGAGTCAAAATCAAACCTGAATCAAAGCACAAGTCCATTTTTGAGTTAAGAAAGAAAAACATTTCTGAGAGTGTTTAAACTACTTTACTGTGGTCTGGTCACAACTTTAGTGTGTGTACATGAATGATTACATGACAATGCAAGTTTCAGTCCTACAAGTGCATCTCAAAAAATTTCGAGTACCGTGACTGTTTTTAGTTATTTAAGAATGTGAACATTTAATATAGTCTAGACTCATTAATTTAAACTAACAAGTTTAATGCATTTAATTATGGCTTAAACAAAAAAAAAAAAAAAAAAAAAAAAAAATGCTCAAAATATTAGAATATGTCACAGTTAAAAAGCCATAGTTATCAAAATTAAAACAAAAATATTTCATTTTTACACTTTAATTATGAAAACTGCTGAACTCGATATATTTTACTTTTTGGAGATGCACTAGTATAACATGTCTTTTCACCATTGTTAGGGTAAACATGGCTCAGCCATAACATTATAACCACTGACATTGACTATTTTGTTGACAGGGTGCCGTCCTGTCTTGTGGTCTGTCCAAACACAGGCAGGCATTTTTCAAAACAGAGGTTTTTCTCTTCGTTTTGGCCTTTTGCACAGAAGAAAACTGTACTTTGTGTCACTGAACACACACCTTTTGTAAACTCCTCCTAGGATGAAGATTTCCAAAAACTCCATTCACAGTGTAGACAGGAAAAAAAAAAAAGTTTGGGCTTGTTACATCACACTTTGCGCCAGTTTCTCTTCAGTGTACAACACTGTCACTTTTGTTCACAAAAAGCCATTCGCCAATGGTGGATGTAGGATGCCAAACCTGACTCTTTGAATTCGTGTACCTACATACACACCAATGTTGTTAGCGGACTGGTACCAGTAATGACATTTTGTCTATGCTACTGATTGGCCAACAGGGCTTCGCAGGCTACAAACTTATCACCACCTGTTGACTTGGCTTGACGGGACGTCACAGTGAGTTTTTGTGGTTTCCCATGGACAAAAATGTGTTGGAGCGTGTCGATGGGATTGTTTTTTAAATACGGAGAAGAGAAACCTCTTTTTTCAGAACTACACACCTATTTATTAAGTACGCTTTAGCCTCGTTGTCCATATTGTCTGATGCCATAGAGGAGCTATTTGCAGGAATGTGACTCTTTAGGAAATGTTCTGTTGGGAAACCTTGGGTCCCACCAATCATGTGGATGTTAAGTTACTTTGACACATACTTCAGCATTGTGACAGTTCAGCCCTCCATGGAAACAGAGTTCCATAATGTTAGTGGCCACTTGCAGCAGGATAATGGTTCAGGAATGGGTCGAGGAACACCACAACCAGTTCAAGGTGTTGAGTTGATTCCAAACTCCCCATCACAACCCACGTAGGTCCCAACAGGAGATGCAGAGGACTTAAAAGATCTGCTGCTGACGTGTTGGTGATACCCCAGCACACCGGGCCAGAGTGTTCTGGTGGTCATAATGTTATGGCTGATCTGTGTATAAGGTGCCTTTTCCGTCCATATTTCTAATGTTTATGAAATACTGTACCTGAACAATATTTGCTGAACTGTATATGTTTGGTTGTTTTTAACTTTCACAGAAGTATGGACATGAAAGTTTGGACAACACAAACACAGTGCAGCACGGTGAGGAAGTTACAGTTGGCTTCTAGGGGGGGGAAAGCCTCGCTGTTGGCTGCGCTGGTGTCGCTTTTGTCGGGCCAACTTTATAAATCTTACAATTACTAAAGAATGAAAACTCTGGTCCAAGTTTACAGGTATTGGTGTTCCAATCTTGTCTGACAGCAAACAAGAGCGCTACCTTACGCTGACTACTGAAGTTAGCGCTCTCTGTTAGCATTAGCTTAGCCGACGTCAGCGCGCGGTTCTCTTCTCGGAGCGTTTAGCCGTCTTACCTTCGCCACCTTCGGTATCCGCTGCTTTCCCGCCGCCGTCGACGCCATTTTAGCGACAGCTTTTACTCCAAACTCGCCGAACTTACTGCGATGTATTAATACCAGTATGTTTTAAACGTGCTACAGTGAAACGCTCTGCACAGAGCCTCCACCGGCCACCATGACAGTACCCAGAATGCTCCGCGAGTTCCCATTAACCCCTGGTGCAGCGTGCTGTTACTATGGTTACAGGGTGACTAGCTAACGAGCTAAAACAAACAAGGTGAGTTACTTTTAACTACTTTTGATTTAGTTGATAAAGAAAGTTACGAGAAGAATAAAGTATTCCTTCGTTGTTCGTCGGGCGAACCCGCGGCAGGTGTTGCGGAGAGACCGTGTTAACCGGTGACTCTCGGCTGAATACGTCTGCGGTTGTCGCACAGAATATCGTTGCCGTAGCTTGTGCATTTCTTTAATGACGGGTTTAGTCTTTAAAGACATAAAAGATACCATTTAACGACTCAGTGAAGTAATGTAGCATAAATAAGCACCGCTGCAGACGGAAACGTGTATCAGTAATGCTGCCGTGAAACACCACAGAAGAAGAAAATCTTCAACTCAGACAGGACAAGGTGAGAATATTAAGTTTTATTCAGGTTAGATTTAGTTCACGTGATTCTCAGACTTTCTTCCTCATTGTGTCCCGGTTGACGCGCTATTAATGTTTAAAAATACAGACCTCCCTGTGCTCAAACAGCTACCCAATGAATACATAAAAAAGAGATATTTCTAAGCACAGTTATATATTCCCTTCTTCTCTTTAATATCTGTTGTAACAACCACGGGCCCAAATTCTAAATGATATTTACCTCTCAGCTGAACTCCTTCATTTTGATTAGAATTATTGTACACTTTTTCGATGAGGATACAGAGACAAGAGACCAGTAGTCTCCTGTAAATACAGTCATACTGGTTTGTACCTCATCTCTAATTTCACCAGAAATTATATGTTTGGGATTTTTAAAGAAGACCGCAATGAAGAGTTATTACTTAATGTTTCTGTTAATATAAACATTTTTTTATACATTCTATTTAATGAGACCCTTTAGCATTTAAATTATTCTTTCTATGTGTTTACTCTTATTTTCTTTATATATCAATATTTTTCACCTGTGTGTATATTGTTGTATTTTTATGACTCTCTTTAGTAACTAAAAGAGTAAATGTTTGTCACCTATGGCTGTTGATTTATTTTGTTTATTGTTTTGCTAGCTGGTCTACCTTTCCCACATGTTTGAAATGCGACCGTGTGGTGTTACAGCAGTCCCCGTGGAGATGAGGGTTTTAACTTCACTCAGCGGTCAGGAGGAAACTGTGACCCCCAGAAGAAGCGAATCAGCAGACGCTGAGGGGATCAACAGCCTCGTCGGCCCTTCGGCTGCGGCGGTGTTTGGAAGAGTCAATGTTATCCATCTTCTGTAAGAAAACAAACATTTTTCTGTAACACCAACAGTAATTAACATGTTTTAACTTCTTTGTCACTAACTGTGACCTATAGTTTAACTCTTCACGGTGTACAAATGCTTATTTTGCACTACACGTCATATACAAAGTAGTATTATTTACACATATTATACTAGTGATATACATATAATAGGTAATTAGTCAAGCTGTGGTTGCATGTGTTACATTCATTGGTTAATCATTTTTTTTGTACATACTAGTGCACGTCAAAAAAATAGAATATTAGAATTTTTGATCAGTTATTATGAGACACATTCAATATATTCTAGAATCATTAAAAATGATTAAATATTCTAATGGTTTGAGATACCCTATAATGTATAATGAAGTTATCGTCCATTGATTTATGTACCTGCCGTGCTGTTAGAGGTTTAATACTGTTACTCAGTATGTGTGATGTCCACAAACTCGAATACGATCTAATTTCTCTTTTTATCGCCAGAAAAAGAGACATTCCAAAAAGTTCCAAACCTTTTCTGCTCATCTGGATCCTTGTTTTTCTACAAACAGCCACAAGAGCAGCGTGTTTAACCATGTTTTGTTCAAATAATGATGACGTTTGCAAGATTTTTTTTTTTCAGCTGTTGTGAAATCTTGCCTCGTGAATCATCGTAGTCGTAATAATGCTAAACTTTAACCGTCATCCTACCGGCCCTGTTTTCTGTCTACACCTTCCAGAGAGAAAGCCAACCTGGCCGTGACGCTGGCCAACGAGAAGGACGACATCGTGGCCCACGCGTCCTTCTTCGACCACCCTGTGGCAGGTTTGGTGGACCAGACTCAGTGGGAACCGTTCCTGCAGAGACACTTCGGCGCTGAAAAGTGCACGGTCCGTATCGGTCACCACTGTTTTTCAGGAAAAGACGACTGGTTCCTTTTCCAGCATGTGAAGAAGTTAAACGTCTTCTCAGGTCAGATGACGTTGATGAAATGAGACCTGACCTGAAGCTCCGTTTTCTTCCCTCTC
>KV751387.1:212040-224269 GCA_001698575.1 Mola mola | reverse complement strand
CTGCCACTTCGTCACAGTAAAAATCAACCTGTAAGTGGACACGGAGAAAACCTAACCCTGAACCCAACCATCGCCAGCCCACACAGAGGCTCCTCTCTCTCGTTTTAATCGCCGTTTGTGCCATCACTCGGCTCTCTGGAAATGTCACTTGACTCGGGGTGGGACGTCTCGCGCGTGTCTCAGTGAGATTAACTGCGGCAGCAGATAATAAGAAGTGAGGGCAGGCGATAGCTGCCAAGCGACCGGGCCGGTTGTCCCTCTGGCACGGTGGCGATGGCGGGCAAGCGGCTGCCTGAGGCCTGGCATTCAGCAGGGCCAGCGCTGGTCACCTTTAATCAGCCACTCCGCCGTCAGGGACCTGCTGTTCGCTGTCGCTAACGAGTTGACTAATGAGGCCGTTAGTGTCCACTCAACTAATGGGGGACGGCGGCCTCGCATTGAGAGGGTGAATGATGGGTCAGTTTTGGCCTGCTGCCCCCCCCCCCTTTATCAACCCTGCCCAAACGTCCCCCACACCCACCCAAACACAGATTTCCATGTGCTGAGTGAATGCAGCCCAGCAGCACCAGTAGCCCCCCCCCCGCCGCCGCCGTTCCGGCTGGGACGGGGTCAGACAGATAAAGAGCGCGGCGGCGGTCAGGCTGCAGGGTCACCGCGGCCGTCTGTCACCGACTGATAACGGGCCTTAATTCTTGAGCGCCGCGGCACAAATCCACCTCCTGGCACAGATTCACCGGGAAAGTTACTCTTCTCATTGTCTGACGCTCCTCCTCATTATTGTTTGTTATTTTTTTACAGGCCGACGTGATGAATCGGGTATCAATATCAATAATCCTTTCCTTCATCCTGCTAAATCAATCAATCACAATATGTTTACTTTTTAGTTACAAGTGGATAATTCATTTGTAAAGAAAAAATCAAACTTCAGTCGACCTACAATTGGGGTTTTAGGATGGTTTGGACACCAGTTTAGGGACTTTCTTTACATGTTGCCTTTCCCTTATCTTCCTATTGTCGTATGAAAAAACTGTCGGAAATATAACGTGGTATAAATTCTCCCTCTAAAGTGCTGTTGATACATCTAGACAGGTTAGCTGAATAAGGCAGCTCAGGAAAAGTCTTTATATTGTTATTTTGAGGTGAAATTTCACTTATTTCTCAGTCTCTGGTGCCCTTCTGCTGCTGATTAATAAGAGCAGTCCGTCGGTTCAGCTGCATTTTGGCGTGTTGTGCTGCAGATCTGTGTTGCTGGGCGTTCGTTTAGCGGGACGCTGAGATAAGGGGAGGCGATCAGAGGCGTCGCTGTGATAAGGCCAAACACTGCTAGGTACACACTCTGCTTTTCACCGGACAAGCGAGGCAGAGCCGCCGTTATCAGCTCCGTGTCGTCCTGCGGCCCGACACAAAAGATCCCATTAGCATCACAACAGATGTATATTGCTGGTAGTGAAGGCAGGAGCGCCGTCCTGGATATCTGCTGCTACGGAGGAAACACGAGCGGCTCATGTCCTGTGAAGCATCCAAAGTAGTCACTAATTTACACACTTTTTCCAGAGTTTCACTCTCATCTCACAGTTGTCCAACCACTTTTTTGTCGAACCTTCGTCCCTAACTTACGAATAAACAGTAATAAACAGCTGATGCCTCGTTTCCTCACCACTTAGCAGTCAGGCAGAAATCCTCCTTTTCTCATCTTCAGTTTACCGTGAGCACCCGAACGTACCATTCTGAACCTGGACACAGTCAGAGCCCTCAGCAGAGCCGTAGATGTTATTTTGGGGTTCGATATCAATATTCAGTTCCCATATTGACGTACTGGCCGTACTGGGCTCATTTGAAACACATTAGTGTGACTCAGCATAAATTCGCCTTAGTGTCATTAATAGAAGAATTTCTAAATCAATGATGTCCAAGTGTTCCACATGGCTGTTGATGACCTGTGCTTTTGTCCACTCTTGAATGTGACATTTATCATTTTCTGTGCTTGACCTGACAAATAATAATAATAATAATAATAATGCAGCGAAATAAATGCAACCTTCCGTGCACAACTGTTTTCCAACGTCAGTCTGGAGTACTAATAAGCACTCATCGCAGCTGACGCACAAGGTGTCCGCACCGGCTGACCGGAATGACCGTGACCTGGTTTCTATGGGATACAAAGGAAGCCAGTACGTCAATATCAAACATTATCAAACATTTGTGATAAAAGGCAGAATATTTTATGGATTAACAATGAACTTTTACTTGGCAGCAGTGCACTGAAATGTAACGATTCTAAATCACCCTCAGTATCTTTTTCTACATTACGTTCTTCAAATCAAGTCGCGTCTCATGAAAAGAGACACAACGCACAAGGAGCGAGCAGACGTCTCAGTGTGCTTGTGCATGCTGCAGACCCGCCTGTTACATGAAACCATATTAGAGAGGACTCTGTGTGGGAGCACTCACACTTTTTACCGTCATGTTTTTCCCCCACAGTCCTCACCTGAAGTTCAACAACCTGACGCTCGTCTCAACAGGCGGTTTCCCCGGCGACTGCAGCGACCAGGGCACCCGATTCCTGTCCACCAGGTGAGTCAACGTAAAAAATGTCAATAGGCATGAAATACCTTCAGATATGTAATCTCAGTCTCCCCCTGGTGGCTGGCTGCAGTGTAGCTCATAAACCAGAAAGCTGAGGCCAATGAAAATCAGCTGTGCTACAACAAATCCAAAACCATAACTGAGTTTTGTTAATTCTTTCAGGCTGCTGTCGTGTATAAACTGCGTGAAGTCACTGAACAATTACTGCTAAACAATTGTGTACTGATCTACTCTGATTTCTTATTTTACTGGTAATGTTACAAATTGTCTGGAAGTGCAGACAAAAATACCAGCACAGTTAACCGGGTCCGTCTGTCTTTTGGTCATCTGCTTCTCCTTAAAAACATTCAATGGGTTTTAAAAAGAATTACAAAACGAGTGGTTATTTAAACTAACTGTAATGTTACTAACTCTAATTGAAATACAAGGTGTTTTTCTTTATTATGCTCAAAAACAAATGAGTGAAATTTAGAAAAATTGGATTGATTTTCATTTTTTATGTAGTATATCAAAAAATGAAATCACTCAGTGGCAGAATGGAAAATGGTCCGTGTATCTTGTGGTCATTGGATTTTCCCTTCCTTAACCCAAAAATGGGTAATAGAGATTAAAAAAGGAGTGGCTATTGGATTTTTGTTTTTAAAAATTAAAAACTGAATTTGAATTTATCATGGCCAAAAGGGGGATAAGCGAAATTTGTAAAAACATTGGTCAAAAAATCCAAAAATGAGATCACTCAGAAACAAAAAAAAGAAGCAGCAGAACACTTCCTTTTTCATTTCTGCCTGTTAGTGATTTCATTTTTTCAAATACAGAAAATGAAAATCAAACAGATTTTCAAATTTCATGTATCCCTTTACCTTGTTTTTCGATTTTAATTGATGTATTTTAAAAGGAAAATCCAATGAGCCAAAGATACAAAGACCCAACAGTCCTGTTTTATTTTTTCCGTTATTTTTTAAAAGATTTTTTGAGCTGTAGACCATAATTATCAGAATTAAAATTATTGAAGACTCACTAGTATGTCCTAGCATTAACTTTCTCTGATCAGTTTGGTTTCAGTTGGTTTTCTGATGCTATAAAAACAACAGGGTGAAACGTTGTAGTTGAGTCGGGCAGGTTGGTCACTACTGACGTCACCGGCACAAGATGGCAGCACTCGAGTTTGAAGTGGGGACGCGTAGGCCATCTTTACTCAAACAAAGAATTCACCAAAAATGAAAATTCAGCGAGAGTCAGTGGACGACCGAAGAGGGTCTGAACGGACATGAAGCGAACCCATCAGAAGGTTTTAATATTTCAGGGCTGCGAACACGTCTAAAATCATTAAAATCTCCACACTCTGCTCACATCCTGCAGTCACGCTTACAGCAGCAGAGACCTGGCCCAGCTGCCCCTGCGCTCCTGCGTCACCGTGGTGACGGGCAAGATGGTGGGCATCAACAGGAAGTCCAAGCACGTGTGTGTGTGCGACGGCAGGAGGGTTCCCTACGACCACCTGGTCCTCTGCACGGGCCTGCAGTACCAGGTCAGACACCTCAATCGCATTCGGCCGCCTCCACGTGCGAGAGGTCATGTGACCATATGAGTAAAAGTCAGGTGATGCTGCAGGTTCCCCGTCCCAGCGGCGTGGACCCGAGCCAGCCCGTCCCTGGTCGCCGCAGGTACGCCGGGCCCGTCCCGTCCAACCTCTTCACCCTCAACGAGCCCTGGGACTGCAGGGCGGCCCGCCGCTGGCTGCAGGACCACTTTGTGGAGCTGCAGGGTGAGTGAACACACATGTGGTGACGTGTTGCCGTATAATTAGCAGCTAATTAGCTGCAGAGAAATCGTTCATTTGTGTTCCATTATCATGTCTTCGTGAGAGCCGCCTCTCCGTAGGAACTATGCAGAGATGTAGATTGAGGCTTTAATACAAACTAATTAGTAGATCCCAGTCATCAAAGAAAACCACTAATTAATGCAAATTGACTCCAGCAGATATTGTTTCCATATTTCAATCGGGAGAGGGAACTAAAGCAGCTTGTCTCAGCTTTCTCATTGACAAACAAATCCCATAAAAAAGTCAAATCTAATGTGTCATCCCTCAGTAAGTTCTCACTTCCTGTCTGCTCTAAGCTGATTGGTTCCCACTGAATGCACAAATCTTGCAGAATGTTCGGTTTCAACTCTCCTGTTTATGTCCCACTAAGTAAGTTAACTCTTCATAGCAGCTGTTGTATATTTCCACACAGCACATGACCCCAATCAAAGCTCCTTCTTGCTGTTTTATTTTGAAATCGGGATGATCGATAGGTGATCGGTCGTCTGATATCGACGAGCGTCACCAGCGTGATTCAGTTCAGGGAAATCACGGAGCTCATCGTCTGTCCTGGGATTAAAACCTGACGTTATTTAGACTCTCCAGAGCTGCACAACACTGAGCTGTAAATGTGACAGAATGAACGCTGACAGCTGCTGGGGAGGAACGTGGACATTCTGACACTGTAGAGAGTCAAAATCATCTAAAGTGGAGTGTTTTTCTTCAAACAGTGTCAGTGTATTATCCCGATAATGCAAAAATATTTATAGTCAGTTTAAACATTAAATGAAAATAATCTCTCCGCATCCTTTGCTTCTCCACTGCAAAACAACACGATCACGAAAAGTCCCATCTGAGCTGCTCCAACATGGAAAACTCTTTGTGGAAGTTCCTGTTTGTTCCATAAGGCCACTGGAGGTGCTTCATTTCATCAGCCATCCTTGAAAGAGCTCCAAACACAGCATCCACATCCTCTGGTGAATAAATAGCAGCACTGAGACAGACATTTAAAAGCCCTCGAGAGTAAATTGGTGCAGTCTTTGTGCGGCGGACCGTCGGCACGACAACCCTGTGCTCTGAATGAAATACAGCCAGCAGCGCCGTCTCTCATCATACAGGAGCCCTCGTGCTCTTTGGGACATCCAGAGGCCAACGCTTGAGAGCAAAACATCCTTTCATGTGCGCCTTGTTTTAATTCTGTCCTTCCCCTGCGTGCACCTGAGCTTTCTGCGTCGGGAATCTAATAGCAGCTGCTCGCTTCCTCTCCCAAGGCTGCTGGGAAAAGTTGAAGCGCTGTTATTGACGGCTGGTGGAATATCCGCGGTTGAAAAAGGGAAATGATTTGTATAATGAGTCCAGTGAAAGCAAAGAGCTCCTTGCCTTCTTGATCAGTGCTTCATGGTCATGGTTCATCCAGCTCCTCTCAGCCGTAGAGCTTCTTTGTGTTTGAAATGTAAAAGGTAAACATGCCAAATGTATTTTTATGCATCTTTTTAACATTATTTTTATTTAGTGCCTTCAGAAAGAGCTTCAGAATGTATTCCATCTGATTCCCACTTTTTAACTTTGATCTCTCATGTGGAGAGACTTTGACTGGGGAAAATATTCCCACTCTGGTCCAGAATGGTGACCATAATGTTGAAAAGACTGAAAGCAATTTGCTTTGTATCTTTTGGTAATTTTTCTTCTGTTCAAAAGCCAAAAATAGGTTGTTATTTGATTGAAAATACAAAAAAGTATTTTTTTCATGGACAAACCTGATCATGAACATTGGCAGAACCAATGAGGTTGGGGTGGATTTTTATTGGAACAGGAGCTTCTTGTTTTGTTGGTGTTCTGGGAGAGGAAGTAAAGAGCTCTGAGTTCTATAAGTGACTTAATTTATAACACAAGATCCTGTTTGGGAAGGTAGAGAGCAGCTGCTTGTTTTTAATTCTTTACATTAAAGGGTTATCTTTGCCCGTCCTACAGCTGATTAGATTTTGGTGGCCAAAGGTCAAAAGTCAAGGTCACTGAAAGGTCTAAAAACACTTTTCCCAAGTAACACCAGAAGGATTTGCTATAGAGAGGTCCATTTATTGTCATTTTGTAGGTGACAGCACTGGCTAGAGATGATTGATTTTTGGACTTTCAAGGTCAATGAAAAGTCAAAAAATAATTTTTGGACTTAACTCCTGAACGAATTGACACAGAGAGGTCCACCTGATGTCATTTGGCCCTGACTACAGATGAATTTTTGGGCTTTCTAGTTCAAAAACATTTTTGGACATATGTGCAAGAAGTATTATTCTGTAGTTAACCCTGGGGAGAAAACTCTGCGATTCATGTGTCATCCATCAGGTGGCACTAACATGTTCTCTTTTTCACACCAAATCACATTCAGGAATGCTCAAAACAAAAACACTAACACCCACGTCTGGTAGAAAGCTGATAGATGAGCTCCAAAAATCTGGTCAAGGTCATCCAGAGAATCCTGAGTGGAAGGAAGGTTTATTTTGGGGAATTTAGCTGCACTGGCACAGGTTTGCATCTGAAAAGAAAGCCCACCCAAGATGTTTCTTCTGTGCAGATAATGCCATCGTCTACGGGAACAGCATCGATGTTTATACCACCGTTGAGGCATTGCTGAGTCTCGGCGTCCAGGGGCGTCGGATCCATCTGGTTCTCACGCCATCTGAGGCTGGCGTCCCCGGCTTTAGCGACCCGGAGGTTGAGAAAGCAGTGGCGGCGGCCACGGAGAAGGCGGAGGTCCGGGTCCACCGTAACTGCCTGCTGGCCCAGATGAACGACGGGGAGGAAGAACCGGACCTGCTGACCTCGGTGGCGTTCACTACTGACGCAGAGCCGCTCCGTCTGCAGTGCGGAGTGAGTTTTCAGAATCCACGGGATGAAACACATGTTTTTACAAAAGAGCACACAGTGGTGTCTGAGTGGACGGTCTGTTCCCCTTCCTCTTCCTGTCTGTCCAGCTGATGGTTGGATGTTAATTTAACTCCTGGAAGCAAAATGTGTTTGTCAGGAACAAAATTATGTTGGTATGTTTCCCATTTTCAATGTATCACACAGAAAGGAGTCACTGGCTTTTTTTTTTTAGGTTTCAATAATGCACCTTACACATGTCTTTAGCGAGTGTTCAACGCATTTATGAGGCTTCAAGGATGCACAGAGTGAGTTCTGGTGACTGTTTTCAAGGTTTGGGGTGTTTCCTTTTTTCTCAAATGAGGTTGCATCCAGGTTTTTTAGTACTTCCATGGCTGAATATGAATATTCCTGGAAATCTGCCGAGAAATCATCCAAGATACAGCCCAAAAATCACTATTTAATGCGTTCAGTTCAGGCCATGGTCTTTTCTGTCCCAGACGTCTTAACATCCATAGACTTTGGTGGTCAAACGTCTCTGTGACCTCATAAATCACATTAAGAATGAAGAATTTGTTTGCTTGACTTGACAAAATTTCACACCAATGATGATATCGTCTATCCACAAGTTCACATTGACCTCGCATCATCTTCTTTTCTGGACATGATTAACGTCCTGCTCCCGCTACTGATTACGACCCTAAAAACTAATTTCTGTTTTGTTAATTAATATATTTCAATTTTTTTTATTTCATTGAAAAAAATCCCTTTGTGGCCATAAAATCTCTGGGATTTGACAGGTTCTAGTTTGTAGGAATGTCTGCTCACCGCTCCGCCCCTCGCCTGCAGCCGGGGTTTTAAACTAGTCTACTACATGCTGCACAGTGTCAAGTTCTATCCATGTTTGAACCAGGCACGGATGTTCTGTTGGCCCATCACTGGTGGATTACAGAATGAAGAATGCAGAAATCCTCGGCCGTGACTGCTTATTTCAGTCCAAACGGGATCAGAGGCGGTCTTAAAGCAGGAACAGAAAGTTGTGACTATATTTCACATGTGGTCAGATGCTGAAACTGATGACGTCACTGAACCATTCACTGGTCACATGATTCAATGGAAACTCCAAATTTTCTGTCTCTTCACATTCATTGTGTAACCATCTCTTGACTGCGTCATCAGTCAGAAATGAGAGTTAGGATTTCGAGCTCAATAAGACAGTGAAAAAGTGCTCTAGAACATTTTTGGCCCTGCAGTGCAACGACAGGAAGCGTGAACAGACAGAAACATCACATCTGCAGCAGGAAGAAGCGGGTCACGGTTACACATCACACTTCTCATCAATCTGATCACAAAGAGAACTTAAACATTTCCTCTTTTTGTGCTCTCAGGTGTTCATCAACCTGTCCAATAAAGGGGTCGACTATGACGCCTTCAGGAGCATCATCGACTCCTTCCTGGTCTTCGACAGCCGACTCGTCATAAGCGCCGCTTTCTGCACCAGCGACACGGCCATCTGTGGCGCCGGACCTCTCACCAAGTTCTCCCTGTGCTATCACGCCGACGAGTGGTCGCACGCCAGCTTCAATTCCAAGGAGGTGGGCCAGGACCTGGCGGCCATGTTGCTCTCTCTCTACGACCCGACGCAGGAGCCCGCGGACGAGCCGTCGCTTGAGACGGATCTTCTTGTGCCGCTGTACAAACACGCCAAAGTTCAAGGTCCGATCGTCAGGACTGGAGGGATATATTTATGTTTAAAAATACCGAAGTTAAAAACGCAGGACTCTCCTGGATAAATTATATTACAGGTTTAGGTTACAGAGATCAGTAGCTTTTTTCCATCATGTTTCCATGACTCTGACTATTCCGACGAGCCTCGCCAACCATTACTGAAGAGAAATTGGTCCAGTTAATTGTCCCTAACTATCTTACAATTTTTTTTACACTGCAATTAGCGCAGAGCTAAAAGCATCAAACTTCCTACATAGCCGTAGCTCTTGGCCTTAGCCATGCTAACCAAGCTAGGAAAGGGGTCACATTGACTCAGTCCTGGAGCATTCTGCAGTGGACTAACTTTAGCTTTGGGAATGCTAGCCCTGTTCCAAAAGGTGCCCATGTCAAACGTAGCCAAAGTAGACAAGAGCCGCAGTCACACATCATTCTCGTCTATCGGGGATCGTAGATGTGCACTGAGAACCGTTCGCTCTTAGTTTAACCCAGTTATAGAAATAAAGATGGCCGAAGCTTCACTACTTCATCTGCTGTGCAAAAATGAAGCCAAAACATCTGTGATTGGAGCACTGCCATCGTGTGTTGGTGATGTCATTTCAGAGCTGCTGTATTTCAGGAGCAGAGCTCAGCTATCACACTGTTTCACCCTGTTTATACAGCATCAGAAATCTAAAAAAAACCCAGGACTGAACTGTTCCCAACTGTCACCAGGGGGCGACGGAGATGCTTTTGGCTTCGGGCTCAGCTCACAGCTCAGAACTGAAAATATGCAGCTGACTTTTTGGACCTGTAGGTTTCTTCTAGGCCTTTCAGAGCAGCAGGGCTCTGTGCCGGTTCCGGTCCCAGAACCTGTTTCTCACCAGCTGGCACTTTCGGATCAGAAGTATATTGCTCATTGATGCCCCTTGTGGCCACTGGGGGAAAAAAAACGCCCACCGTCAGGCACCAGCAGGTGATTTTCTGCCCTCCGTCCTCATTGGGGCATTGAATTGAATTGAATTGTTACAACTGAGAACACTCAAAGAACTGACCATCATGTCTATCCAAAGTGTATTTTCATTCTCTGGATGAAGAAGCTGGTTGGTTTTGTTTGTGTGGTCGCCTCGTCTCCATGAAAGAGCAGCGCAGCGCCGCTTCCTTGAACGGCTCTACAAGACCTTCAGGGACCGTCAGACTCCCACGCAGCGCAGGAAAACAAACACGTTTAAGCATCTTTTGCCTTTTTATGGGACGATTCGGCCTGAAGCATGAGTAAGAGTGAATGAAACTGCTGCAGCCCCAGACACCCAAAATAAACCCTCCTTCAATAATCATTTTAAATATTCAGTAAATCCATCATAAAGACACATTTGTCACGTCCCTCTTCCTTTCTGTCCAGGATTTATTTCTGCTTTTATCTGGGAGTGTTTGTGCCGCATTTTTTTCCTTTTCTCATTACGTTTTGGCGGAACATTTTCCCATCTGCCGGCGTTATTTTGGCCGACACTCAAACACCGCCGGACGTGACAATGCCGCATTGTGCCGCGGCGCATTCACCGATCAAGGCCACTGCACAGGTCACCTGAACGCAACAGCCACTCGGCTTCGCTCTCAGCCAGATGAGGCACACGTGAACTTTTCAGAGGAATTTTCAGTGCTCATTTCCTCAGACCTCGCCTCCTCTGTGGGCGGAACACACGTCATCTTTTCAGTTTAGAAACCAATATGTTCCTGTTAAAAAAGACCCCTTTGCCTTAACATAATGTTGTTCCATGAATGACATAGTCATCTTTTCAGCTATTATTCATTTAGAGCGTCAGAAAACTGGGGGAAAAAAATACCCAAAAACTGTTCGAATAGAGTAACCGCCCACTTACTTAAATGATCCAAAACTGAGAAGAGCAGGAAATTCTCACAATTCATGAGCCATAACCAGATAATATTTGGCACTTTTTTCATCATTTCTTTGCCAAATGACTGGTTGAATTCCTTCCCAATGTGTAATACTTTTATGGCGAAAAATTGCTGCGTTTCTGTGATATTTATACAAGCCTTTTTTCCACAGCAGCCAAGAATGGACAAACACGAAAATCTGAAATCCAAACAGCATTTTATCTTCATCACTATCAAACTGAGATGAGCTTAATTTAAAAAAAATGGGTTCACTTTCTTCTCTTCTATTCAGTTTCTTTAAGAACACAAAACAAGTTAAAATAACACAGCAGGATTCCTTCATGTCTGACCAGATGCTGAGGGTGTTTTATGATTTAATACAGTAAATATCTTACACATTGTTCCTTTAATTAAGCAATTAGGGGCTTTGCAGGTGATGAAAATCACCATGGTTACAACCAGAGTGTCACCAGTGTTCACATTCAGCCTGAATGCTGCTTAAAGCTGCTGTGTGATCGACAGAGATAGATCCAAAAAAAAAAAAATCGGTGCTGCTCCGTTAATAAAATGTCAGCGAACCTGATTCTGGACCACATGCGGATTCTGGTGGATTGTAAGGATCATTATCAAGTCCAGCTACCTCTAGTTTAAACAGGTGAACCCAAACACCAGATGTTTTAAACCTGGAATTTGATGTTAAGTAACTCGAACATCACGTCCGTCTCCTTCACTCTCTGTTGGATTCCCCTATTCTGTTCCGACATGAATTTTGAGGTTTGGTTCATGCTGCACTGTAACTGGACTGATCTTCTCTCATCTGCTGTGTGTGACTGTTTGTGTGTTCTGACCATGTTGCTCCTGAAAATTGAGTTTTTGTCTTTTTTTCTTTACATATATAAGTTAAAGAAATGTAAGATCCAAACTTTAACCTTCATCATCATCATCTCTCCTCAGGTGGGAAGCTGCCCGGAGGATATCACTACCTGCATGTGACCAAACCGTGCGCCACCGGCCGGACGGGTCCTGCTGTCGACCCTGTAAGGCTTCACCGCCCAGCGTATCCATCAGTCTGTTGGCTTTTACTTTGGCGAGTTTTAAAAAATAATTTATTTTAGTTTTGTTTTCCAAACACATCATGCAACAGAAGTGAGTCCAACTGAAATCTTCAAAAAGGAAAAATGGACTGGGCTGATCATTAATGTGTCCTGGTCCAACTCACAGCTGATTCGATTTTGGTGGCCAAAGGTCAAGATCACACTAAGGTCAAAAAACATATTTTGTGACCATAACTCCAGATAAAAATTGATGTCCAACTGGTTTCATTTTACAGCAAACATTTCTGGCTACAGATAATTAATTTTGGGCTCTTGAGGTCAAAGGTCA
>KV751387.1:171404-195627 GCA_001698575.1 Mola mola | reverse complement strand
CTTTTCACGTGGAGCCACAGTCATGTCATTTTGTTTAATATCGCTTCAATAACTTCACAGCGAGATTCGATATCTGTGTTTTCTGCTCAATTTTAGCATCTTGACTTAACTAAGACAGTTACCATGGTAACAAACATCATCCATCTATCATCCATCCATCCCTCCATCCATCTATCCATCATCCATCCATCATCCCTCCATCCATCTATCCATCATCCATCCATCCATCCATCCATCCATCAGCCAACTATCCATCCATCCATCCATCTATCCATCCATCCATCCATCCATCATCCCTCCATCCATCCATCCATCCATCAGCCAACTATCCATCCATCCATCCATCTATCCATCCATCCATCCATCCATCATCCCTCCATCCATCCATCCATCCATCAGCCAACTATCCATCCATCCATCCATCTATCCATCCATCCATCCATCCATCATCCCTCCATCCATCCATCCATCCATCAGCCAACTATCCATCCATCCATCCATCTATCCATCCATCCATCCATCCATCATCCCTCCATCCATCCATCCATCCATCAGCCAACTATCCATCCATCCATCCATCTATCCATCCATCCATCCATCCATCATCCCTCCATCCATCCATCCATCCATCAGCCAACTATCCATCCATCCATCCATCTATCCATCCATCCATCCATCCATCATCCCTCCATCCATCCATCCATCCATCAGCCAACTATCCATCCATCCATCCATCTATCCATCCATCCATCCATCCATCATCCCTCCATCCATCCATCCATCCATCAGCCAACTATCCATCCATCCATCCATCTATCCATCCATCCATCCATCCATCATCCCTCCATCCATCCATCCATCCATCAGCCAACTATCCATCCATCCATCCATCTATCCATCCATCCATCCATCCATCATCCCTCCATCCATCCATCCATCCATCCATCATCCATCCATCTATCCATCCATCATCCCTCCATCCATCATCCATCCAGCCATCAGCCAACTGTCCATCCATCCATCATCCATTCATCCATCCATCCATCCATCTATCCATCATCCATCCATCCATCATCCATCCATCCATCCATCCATCATCCCTCCATCCATCATCCATTCATCCATCCATCCATTCATCCATCCATCCATCCATCTATCCATCATCCATCCATCCATCATCCCTCCATCCATCCATCCAGCCATCAGCCAACTATCCATCCATCCATCCATCCATCCATCATCCATCCATCATCCATCCATCATCCCTCCATCCATCATCCATCCATCATCCCTCCATCCATCCATCCAGCCATCATCCATCCATCTATCCATCATCCATCCATCCATCCATCCATCATCCCTCCATCCATCCATCCAGCCATCAGCCAACTATCCATCCATCCATCCATCATCCATCCATCATCCATCCCTCATCCCTCCATCTGTGGTTCCTGGTTTGTCCTCGGTGTTGCTGGTTCTCCTACGGTTCGGCTCCTCTCTGCCGTTGCTGCTGCCGTGTTGTTTTCTTCACGTTACCTGACCTGCTATCAGACATGAAAGCGACACGACCTGATTGGATTTGTGTGCTGTAATCAGAAGTCGGCGGTGCCGTAATGCTATTAGCTGAGGGCAGGAGTAATGTTACAACCTGCGTGTGTGTGGACGGACAGATGTGCCTCTGTGGGTGTTTGTAGATGTGTTTTTGTTTATTGTTACTGGTGATCATTGAAGATCAGCTTCCCTTCAGCTCCTTCAGGCCATGAAATATTCTCCAGTAAAATTCTGATAAATCAGAAACCGGCGTCATAGATCCTATGAGAGAACTCTTCATCTGATCATTAATATTAGCTATTACTTTTTACATTTCCTGGAAACTCTCATTAATCCCACGAACACAACTGTACCTGAATATCTCACTGACTAATATGAGGTCAAATCTGTATGGAGGACCGAAACTGACAAGATAAAATAAAACATAAACGTGTCATTAAATAGATAAATGAATTATTGTCCAAAACAATGTTAGAAATGTAATATAGAATAAATCTGCCATCAATTTCTTTATAAAATATGGCAAATTAGCTGTGTGTTGTTTCAGTTTTCTTATGTATAACTACTTATATTTATTTATTCATTTTTAAATAATTTATTTCTGTGTTCACTTACATTTACACCATTTATGCATTTTATGGATTTATGTGTTTCTTTCTATGGAGGGGCCCTGTCATTCAAAGTCATGTGGTCACTTTTCACTTGTTAGTTGATTAAAATTACATTGTATAATCAATCAAACCCCCTCTGACGTATCAGGACAAACTGGACTACGATGAAGACTTAGCTGATGTTTGCTTGCTAACGTTAAATGTCGCTACTACAGCTAAACATAGAATCAAATGTGAGAGAATGTGGAACGAAAACTGAGCTCAGGACCAAATTAATCACGAAGTGAAATATGGGCATTGATATTTTGATTCCTCGTACCTAACATTATTGTTTGGGACGATAACTTTTACTTCTGTGAAATTACGAATCTGCCGATCGTTCTTCATCGTATCTGGTTCACTCCTGTTTTTATGCTGCAATACACTAGTATCGTTTTACAATAGTTTGGTTTTCTTTGTCAGAACCTTACAGGCAGATTAATCTGTGTTTCCTCACACTACAAAACACTTAAATTCTTCTCTAAATTTGCAGAACACAAATTCCTGACGAGCAGGTGGGACGTTACATTTCCAGTCATCTCCAACCCCATCTTTCCTCTGCTCCTCCCGCTCCTTGTCCTCCCCCTCTCAGCTGCTCCCGGCCTGCACGCGCCTCCTCTTATCTCCCAACACGCTCACACAAAGAGACAACAAGAAAGGAGGCGGACAGAGTAAACAGGGCCTCGCTGCACAAGTCAAACAAACCTCGGGGCATCTCGTGTGCCGGCAGGTGTTGGTGTCAGAGGCAGGCGAGCACGACTTTGAGTCAACAAGTGCAGAGTTGCAAACAGGAGCTGTGTGTTTTAAGAGCATGTTAAACTTTAGCGGCGTGTCGAGTGCTGGCTGCCCGCTGAAGCGATAAATCCCCGTGTTTGTCTTTTGTCCAGCGTACTTTAATGCTTCGTCCCTGCAAAGGGACCAAAGGATGCTTCCTCCGGCCTGGAAATCCAGGTTCAGACCCAATGTGGTCTGAAACCTCCAAATGTGTCCTGGAGGCCGGTTCAGGTAAACGCGTCGAGGCGTCGACAGACACTGTTGATGCTCCGTGCTAACAGTGAAACAAACTTTTCTTCAGTTCGGTCAGTAGTTCGCGTTAACTTGTGTGTCTTAACAAACAATGTTCATGTTTTGTTCAAACCATCAAACCCAGCGACTAATCCACCAATCAACCAGCGATCCAACTAACCAACCGACCAACTAACTAACCTTAATCACATCATCTAATTACCAACCAACCATTTACCACATCATCCAACGAGTCATCCAGCCACTCCACCGTCCAAAAACCATTAACTTCATCATCCAGCCAACCAGTAATCACATCATCTGTCAACCAATCAACTAATCACTAATTATCCAACAAACCAACCATTCCAACAATCTACCAGTGATCCCATCATCCATTAATCGACCAATCAACTAACCAACCAACCAACTAACTTTAATCGCATCGTCTAATAACCAACCAACCAACCTACCTGCCATCCAACAACCAATCAACCAACCAGTAGTTACATCATCCAACAAACCAACCATTCCACCTAATATCAGTGATCACATCATCCATTAATCCACCAATCAACCAACCAACCAACTAAGCTGCCACCCAACAACCAATTATTACACCAAAACAACCAAACAACCAGTCAACCAGTAATCGCATCAGCATTTAACCAACAACATCCTTCTACCAATCAACCGACTAATCGTTCAACCAACCAGTAGTTACATCATCCAACAAACCAACCAGTCATTTAAACTGGGGACGATAATTTTATCTCTAATATACATAAATCTCCAAAACCTGTTTTAAACCTGTTTCCTCTCAATCAGAGGAAAGGCTGAGACAGACGACAGACAGACAGACAGGTAGGTAGGTAGGTTGGTGGATGGATGGGCAGACAGACAGACGGATGGATGGATGGATGGATGGATGTAGTCTGATGGTCTGAGGTCAGGGTCTGCAGCTGACAACCATCTCTCGCCTGATTAGCCCGACTCTGCTGAAACCTTAAATCGCCTCGTTGACGTTGGAGGTTCTCGGAGTGCAGAGCTGTTAAACCGTCGTCCGGTGGCAGAAAATGAGGAAATAATTACAAATTCTCAAGGACATATTTTCAATTTGCCCAATACCCCTTCTGCTAACATTGAAAGGGAGGAGTTTATGCCCACCAGGGGGCGATCCCGATGTTTTGGCCTCGCTTTTGGGGAGTGTTTTTCCTCTCCAACGTTAGAAAGTTAGAAACAGTCGGTAGACGGGTTTCCATGAGCTTTCTTTTACGAACAGTCTGGATTTATGCATAAAAAAAGATGAATAGAAAAACTTAAAATAAACAAAGTGAAATATCGCATTAATGTTTTTAGATGTGGAAAAGTTGTCATATTGATAAATGTGAATAAGAACAATGGAAACAGATAAAGTGAATAAAGTGCAGATGAGAAGCACGAATGTGGTAATAGTTGACTTTTTGCAGTATTTCACGTTGTGCTTCCTTCTTCTGTGGTAAAATAACTCCTGCCCTGCCTGGAAAGTTTGCCCCCTGCTGGCGGTCTCAGTGAACTAACATGAAGTTTGGACAATTTGTTTGGAATTTTCCGTAGTTTTTAACATAAAACCTGGCTGAGTGAGCGAGTGGCCCAACATGCAGGTCTCTGGACTGTGGGAAGACGTTCGTCACATTTTTTAATGTCTCATTTGAGTGAAATTAGCTCAGTGAAAGAGAGAAACTAGGAGTCAGTAGTCGCATTTTTCTTTATAAGAAGAAGAGGTGCAAGAATATTTCCTTTTTTGATTATGTGTCATTTTTTTCTGTTTGTTCATTGGGCCAAACGCTGACAGAACTCACAAACTAACTGAGCTGGACTATGAAGGACGATCACCTCCAGAGGCAGGATGGGTCGGGGCTAGCGGGTTAGCATGCTATCTTCAGTAGATATCACTGCAAAACCTTGGCGCTGCCGTTGCTTCACGGTCTCATAACGTTTCTAACTAAATATATTTCAGACTGCTCCTTTAATGATTGGTTGGACGGTATTTAAACAGCATTTTTTTGAGCTTCTTGTCCACAGAGGAATACAAACTGGTTCTGGTGTTTATTATGGTCTGTGCCGACAGACCATAATAAACAAAATAAATAAATAAATAAATAAAATAATGCACGCTTGTGGTGGAAAATTGGCAAACAGACTAAGTAATTCCTAAAATCCTGCAGGACACCAGTGTGTTCTAGGAGCTTTTGTTCACAGGGTTGAAATAATGGGTGGGGCAGGCTGGTCAGGGGGTGGGGGCAGCTGATTTGAGGGTCCTGACAGCACAAAGGGGCCAGGACCTCCTCCACACATGCCCACACAATGCCCCGGCCCTAATGCTTGTAAATCTATTCACACATCCAGAGGCCACAGATAATAACAAGCTGTTCAGAATGAATTCCCAATGAGCCGCTGAAGTCCGTCTCCTCGCCGGCTGCCGTCAAACAAACGCTGACGTGAGGCTAACGGCGATGCACGGGCTCATTTTATACACGAGTGCACAAGAGCGCCACCATCAGCAGGGCTCAAGATGAAATATGAACTAGTAATTCCTGATTTTTGACTCCGTGGTAATGACACCTGTGGTTCACTCCAGAAAACACTAGCAGAGCAGCAAGAACAAGAGTTTTATCTGTTTACAGACAAACAAACACGTCAGTCAATAATCTTCCACCTGGTTCCATGTTGCCATCAGATTTCCACGATAGCAGGGCGGAGCCACGAGGGGGTTCGCTGGCCAAGCACGTCGAGACCTTAAACCCAATCGACCGTCAGCGTAATTGACTAATGTCTTTAAGGCATTTTTTACGGAACAACGAGATGTGAATTGCTTTTCCTGTTGTTTCTTTACAGTAAAGGCAACCCTGTTTGTCGCCTTTATTGTGACACAGCTAGCTAACGTTTGCCACAACTAGCTAACATCTGCTACAACTAGCTAACGTCTGCTACAACTAACTAACATCTGCCTCAGCCAGCTAGCATCTACCTTAGCTATTTAACACCTGCTAACATCTGCTACAGCTAGCTAACATGTAAAATAGTCAGTTAATTCGAACGCGGTGGCACAAAAAAGTTGTTGAACCGATGAAAGTGACGTGGGAGGCGACTTTGAGTTTGTTTAGTGAGGAAATATGAATCTGAAACCAATAAACATGGATCCAAAATGCAGATTAGCTTTTTATATTTTACGAGATGTTGTGATTTTAATTTTTATTTCATTTGAGAAGATGCAACGTGTCAGACCTGAACCTTAATAGACAAATAGTTGCTTCTCTGCATTACATTTCATTATCAGCTGGATGTCCTCGTCCGACCTGAGACGCTCACATCCGGCATCACTGTGTTGGAGAAAGGTCATTAGAGGTCACAGTGGAAATGAGCCTTGATATAATTAACATTTAATTATTAATATAAATGATGTGGATTATGCTGCTGCTATTGCAAATTATGTCAGAAACAAAATATCATTGTACAACCTAAACTTAAATATAGCAAAAGTTTCATTGTTTATTTACCAGTAAAATATAGAATTTTGTTTGTTTGCTGCCAGTTGAATCATTAAAAAAAACTTTCAGAATTATCCTATAAGTGTTGAAGGGATGCAGACATGTTGACGTCCTGTCAGACAGCGATTTCCTGTTGACTTGCAGTGACCTTCACTTAATCACGGGTCAATACGGCGAAACTGAGTGTGTGTGTGTGTGTGTGTGTGTGTGTGTGTGTGTTGAGTCCCAACTGAAGTGCTGCCGCTGATGAAAAGCCTGCAGAGAGGAAGGAGGCGACGGGGGCATTTCTGCTGCCTATTCTTGTCACCACATGGTTTTTTGAGGCGGCGAAGAGGAACACCTGAGCCGCCGGGCGGAGGGACGGGTCAGCCAACACTCTCCATAAAGGATGCTCTTCAGTTCACACCAGAGCTGAGATCTGGTCCTGTTCGTCCCGCCGATCGAAACCTCTTTAGTCCGTTCGGAGGTCAAATTGTGGTGAAAAGGCTTCATCGCAAAGGAAAACAGGAAGGATGGTCAGTCGCTCACAACAACAGAGTGATTTAGTGTTCTTGTACGACCTCCTCGACCTCTGTGACCTGTGACCTGTGACTGACCTTTGACTGCTGCTGCATCCGTTAATAAGAACCAATCACAATGGCAGTCAGCATCGCGTCAGTAGGTTCTCCGTCCTTCTCGTAGATATTTAACCATATCTCAAGAACGCTGTGAAGGATTTTCTTCAAACTTTGCACAAATGTCCACTCTGACTCCAGAATGAACTGGTTCGATTTTGGAGGTCAAAGGTCACAGTGGGATTTCTGGCCAGTGTGAGACAACCAGCTGCTCTCGACCTTCCCAAACAGGCTCTTGTGTTATAAATTCAGTCACTTATAGAACTCGGAGATCTTTACTTCCTCTCACAGAACACCAACAAAACAAGAAGAGCTCCTGTTCCTATAAAAATCAACCCCAAACCTCATTGGTTCTGCTAACATTCATGTTCGGGTTCGTCCACCTAAATCCTGACTTATCAGGAATCACGTGACTCTCTTCACCGTCTGTTACAGTTTGACCCTCAAACACTGAAGCAGCTCTGTGATCCAGAGTTTATTACAGAACCTGCAGATTTCTACCAATCATAGCAACTCAGCTCTTCTTCTGGACCCACTGAACTTCTCTGTCCCTCTGAGTGTGGAGGAACAGAACCACCAGATAAAAGTCTGCGGTTTGGTGAAAAAGGTTTTTCTTTAGGTATCATACTGACCTATACTGACTTTATATTGTGACATAACAAAGAATGTAAACATTAAAAGGTCCATGGAAATTCCCAAAGCAAGGTCACTCCCCAACTGCAACAACGCAGCTTGTTTTTGTATTATTTACTTTAAGAAACTGTCTCATCATTGGCGTCCTGGTCAGATTTACACAGAAAAGTGCAGAAACCTGAGAGCTGGATGTGATGTGATGCTGTTCTGTCACAGCAACGTTTCCACAACATTTGCACAGTCACAGCAATTTAGGACAATTACATTAAAAGCCTAAATGAGGACGTTTATCAACACCCACTCCAAACCAAATGAAACTGAAATGCATTATGGGTTTGATTTTGTGTCACGAGTCATCTTAAGAGCTCAGTTAAAAACAAAAAAAAGCCCGATTTTCACCACCGAGCCACCCTGCGTTTCACAAATAAACAATTAGCAGAGCTTTTTTTTTTTGCCCCGTGCCTGCCTGTAACGGCGGCGATTTGAAGCGAAGGCGGGTCCTTGATCGCCATGGGAACGGAGCGTTTTAGATGTGGATTGATGGAGGCGAGGTGAGGCTGACGGACGGTGCAGACACTCAGGTGGTGTTTGAGATTGTTGCCGTTTGAAGTCCAGTCCGAAGGCTGCCGTGACCTCCGACCTCTGACCCCTTGTCTCTTCTTCTGCTGGTTCTCATGTGAACATGAGGTTTTATGAACGGACAACCTTCCTTAAAAAATGGAGCTTAAAAAGTTCTGAATATTTGTTGGAACATTTTGACCTTGTTGACGTGTCCATGTGTTGTTTTTTTTATGACTGAAACAAACAAAGACATCATAGCTGATGATTTTCTGCTTTCGGTCCACCAATCACAGTCTGTAAAAACCAAACCCTGACAGCACAGGTCCTTTACGCACAAAACCTGAGGAGCCAATCCTGATGACTCGCAGGGGCGGGGCTTAGCGGTGCAGAAAAGAAACTTACCAATGTGAAGCTCCTCCCCTTCCTCCTGGGAATTCGTGTCGGGTCCAATGTTAGAACTGTGCAGAGTACAGTAGACTAGTTTAAGAGCTGGTTGGCTCCGCCTCACTCCGCCTGCAGGCGAGGGGCGGAGCGGTGTGTGGCGACGGGGCAGGACTAAAAGTGGCACATTTATCGATTCTAACAACCTGAACGTCAAACAAGCAATCGTGTAATTTTCATGTCGGTTCAGGTAAAGTTTGCAGTTTTATCTAAAGGCGAATTTCCCCCAAAATAAGGACAAAACGTGCATCTCGCCACGTGTGACCGGCTCCTCCCCTCCATGGCAACAGATTGGACACGGACCAGAATAAAAGTGCACATCCGATGATCATTTTTTTTTCCCCAAAGATAGAAGTGTGTGGTTTTACTTCCTATCATGCTGATTTATGTCAATTAGTCATATTAATGGGGTCCAACATCGTGACCGCCACAGCGCCCACGCTGGCTCCTGACGGCGTCACCAGCGGTCGCGTCACAAAGCTTCTGGCCTCACATTTTTCTGACTGTGTGAGGAACAGGAGACACGGTTGCCACCTTCTCTCTGGCTCTGCTGGGAATTTCTTTCCTTTCGAAACGACGTCATGTCGTCCAGCAGTCTGGTGTCAGCCGGTGTGATGTGGAATAGTTTACCTTTCAAGTTCGTTAAAGTCTTTTACACATCTCGACGTGCGTCCAGAAGAGAGGCGAGAGTCCTCGAATCAAAGCCTGGATCCTCCACTGTTGATGTCTGATCGTTACGTTTTCAGACGTCACTTTGATGACACAAACAGATGCAGCTGCTAATGTTGTCGGCTTGATGTTGGCCTGAACCAGGGCAGTAAAAGTAGCTGCGCAGAGCTGCAGAGAGGATGAAAAGTTATTTGATAAAGTGCTTGGAGCAAACATGGTTTCGGATACAAACATTTCTTTTGTAAGGTTGTCGAATGGTGAAGCCAGTCTGTTCAAATGGATTTCTCTCCCGTCACGCCCCAACAATGACAACCGTCAGTAATTGAAACATTATGGCACCGGCGTGCAGCTCTGGGGCCTGAGTGTGTGTGTGTGTGTGTGTGTGTGTGTGTGTGTGTGTGTGTGTGTGTGTGTGTGTGTGTGTGTGTGTGTGTGTGTGTGTGTGTGTGGGCTGATGGGGGCACGGTGCAGACCTGGATCAATGAGGGTCAGGGACATGAGGGTCGTCTGAAGTCCCCAAACACTGACACAGGTTTCAGAAGGTTTCTGGACGGTGGCAGGTGAAGCTTCTTACAGAGGAGCCGCCGACAGATTAACCCCCTCCATGCACACGCTCCGACAACTTGTGTCATTGCCTAATGGAGCTGCAGGCGAGGGGATTATAGCGATGGCAGAGCATGACGAGAGGCGTCCCAGCTCAAAGGTGATGTGACCGTTCTGGCCTCTGGCAGGTCGTTATCCTGCAGCACTGCTGAGACGCTCAGGGAGTTTCTGGTTCCTTTATCTTCCTGCACAGTTGAATTCTAACTGCAGATTTTGGTGAAGTTAATCATCCCAGCCAAGCAGCAGACTCCACCAAGTGCATTTCGGAGTGTTTGTGTAGCTGCTCGAGCACGCTCGGGGACGCCGTCTCCGCTTCGAGAAGCAGCTGTTGAAGAAACAAGACGTTGTTCTGATGGCTGACTCACACTCGAAGGCCTTTCCTGCCACTGTTGACTCATTAGCCCCCGTCGATGGTGCTGACCTTCGCGTAACGTGCTGCAGAGGCCTGCGGTCGCAGAAAGATAATTGGCCGGTAAACACGAAGACGGTCGCGGAGAGCTCAGTTCATCCTTCTGGACCCGATCAGAAAAATATGTTCGTTCCAACTTGAATCAGGAAGGAGAAGCGATGTGCTGTAGTTACAGAAATGTACCTGTTTCCTGTCCGTTTCAATATGGAGCTGGAGGAAATGTCAACTGGTACAGTAGCTTAGCATAGCAATAGCTTAGCATAAAGACTGGATTCAGGGGCCAGACAGTTAAAGGAGAACTTCAGCATTTCTCAAACTCAAGACTTATTTCACAAGTTAAAGGCTCTAAAATTGCATAAAGTAGATCTTTTCTTTTTTTAAGTTACTAAGACTGATTATCTCAGCAGGATCCCATAATGCAACAGTGCTGTAAAGCTTGTCTGCTAACATGGAGTAGATACTTGCAGTCAAACAGTTTTGTGTTTTCCACTCAATGATGGTAAAGATGGTGTAGAAAATGAATGTTCCTGCGTCCTGTCGGGAACCTGTCAGGAAGTTCGGGGTGCACCTGACTGGGAACCCCAAACACGATGTGGAGCCGTTTTCAGCTGCTCTTTTTTAACATTGGGAAAAGCTAATTACTTGCAACATTCTGACTTTTAAAACACTTTTGCACTCACAGCCTCCATATGTATTTTGTGAAATCGTGGAATCTGAAATTTCGGAAAATAGGACTTCGTTTGAAAAATGCTGGTGTTCTTTAAAAGGACCGTTAAAGAACACTGAAATGGAGCTTCTTCCTTCTGGACGAAGGTTTACAGTCCAACAATCCAGAACAAAGAGGTACAAAAATTACCCACAAGCAACACTGCACCAATGATACAAGAGCAAGAGAGGATGAAAGATTTTCTTTGTGTATTTGATGCATTTTAATTCATTTATTATCGCATTTGTCGTCAGTCTCAGCAGTTTGATTGGAACCCGAGAACTTCCGCTTCATTTGTAGACTGCGATGTTTAAACCAAGAGGGATACTGACTCATCAACAGAAATAAGAGAAGCTGAACCTGCTGAGTAACATCCAGCCCGGGTTTGTACAGTTTATGTATTGAAGGCGTCGTATTTGACGTACTTTTACTCCCAGACTTTAACATCTTTTGTTTGTAATATTTCCTGTGTTATGATTTTCTGTTATTTTCCTTGTTGTGTTAACTGTTCATTTTCTCCTCTTGCGTCTTCCTAACTTCCTCTCTTTGGTCCTTGTCCCCTTCACTCTTAATTGTTTTGCCCCTCCCTGATTTGTTGCACCTGTGTCTTGTTAACCTTCCCTTTTTTTTGTTTGCCAGGTCCTCGTCTTCTTTGGTCGGCCTTTTTTTACAGCATCACTGGTGTCTTTACCCCCTCGGATGGTTGGATGATTTGGACTGACAATAACCAGGTTTGGACCATTACTTATCTCTACACACAGTAAGTTTTTGGTCCCTGTCTATAGTGTCTCCGGCACACAAACATGACGTTGTTTTACATTATCATTTCACATTTTAAAACTGTCCTTCCCATACTGAGACAGCCCTAATACACCTTTAGAAAACTGGGTTGGGATTACAGGCTTGGCTGTTAGTGTTGTTCATATTTATCAAATACAACTTTTTTCTATTAAAATTGACAGTGCATCCTCTTCCTTGGCCCCCGTTTCTGGTGGCGTACCCCAGGGGTCAATCTTAGGCCTGATGTTATTCTCAATTAACTTGCTTCCCCCGGTCATATTTTTTGCAAATATAACATCATCTTTCAATGTTATGCAGACGATACCCCAGTTGTATCTCCCATTCAAACCTGGTGAATCCATCAACTCCTCCTGCATTTTGCCTCGTCTTGCATAAATTAGATGTTGGATTGTACAGAATTTCCTTCGGCCAAACGAATCCAGATGCTTTTATTTGGCCCCGTCCACGCCACCAGTCAAATGCAGTCATCTCTCCACTGTCTGTCTTTAGATTGCCAGAAATCCAAATCCAATTCCAACCTCGCCTTGTATGTTTGTACTGCTGCTATTTATGGCTAATTTCGTGGGAGCACAAGTACTAAACAAATAAAGTTATTATTATTATTATTAGGTAAGGCCAAATCGATCCCCCCCTCACAGAATACAGCATGAAGTCCGCGTCAGCCTGAACAATATGGTATTTAAACCTCACAGCGTCTCTCCACCGGCTCCAGAGAGTTGTCCGTCCTGTCCCAGATGGCTCGGAGCTGAGATACGGCCTAATCTAATTTCCATCTCCATTACCCAAATAAGTGAACGGATTAAATTATCATCTGCATCCAGGGTTTAGAAAATTAAGACGGTGCTGTAACAGAGAGGAGGCCTGATTGCTGCTAAATGTAATTGTCCCTGATGCGTCTCTCGCCGATGATATTCAGTCATGGTGAAAATTAGGATTTTTATTTTTTTGTTACCCACAAAGTGATTCGCTGGATATTCTGGGAGAAAACTGAGATGAGTTAAAAGACAACACAATATCACAAGTTCAAAATAAGATCATGGAATTCAGCATATCAGTGTCATTTAACAGCTTTTATACTATTGCCATCTGTCCATCCATTCTCTGCTGTTTATCCTATGCAGGGTCAATAGGGGGCGCTGGGTGTACCGGGTCATTTTAAGAGACCTGAACATAAGAAAATACAGGTGCAGGAGACCATCTGCTGCTTCCAATCAATATTAGCAAAATGCTAAGAATCCCAAAACCGTGCGTGATTTAAATTTTGGAAAATGAACGCATTACCTCGAGTGGTAACATCCAGTCACATCCTTCCTGCTGTCAATGAAGTGAACTGATATTAGATTTAGTGTAGGATTGCGTAAACTGCTTGCTTTTTTGTTAATGGTGGTTTTGCGGCCATTTTGTCACAGCTTTTACAGATATCACAGCTTTCAAATCAATATAAAACCTGGTGCTTTGCTTTAGCTTGAGCAGCTAACCAGTAAGAAGTGGTTTGTTCTTCCAGTCAACCTGACAGAGGCAGGAAAACTGGAAATGACGCACAAATCAACAGAACTCACATTAAAATGACCTCCAGTATGACTGCAGCGACTCTCGGTGTATTCACGCTGACGCTGTCGTTGGCGCTGATCGGCCTCCGCCAACCAACACCCCTGCGCCTCGTTAAGTGTCTCGGTGCAAACTGCAGGAAGAGTAGGTGTGGCGGTACGTCCGACCAGGCCCTCCCCGCTGTATTAACAAACCACATTACAGCACACGGCAGCGCCTGCCAGCTCTGAGAAAGCTTTTCTTGCGGTCATTGAGGAGGCATCTCCCTGAGCAGCGACCTCGCGGGCTCTGCGGAGGGAGTGTCTGCTCCAGCAGGCAGCTAATGAAGGCTGAGAGGACCTGTGGGCTCGCTAATTGAACCTCGGGGACATTCTCTCACTCGACATCAGCATTCTGCAACTGAGGGCGTGTTCCAGCGTGCATGTTGTTTTCAGGAGAAGATGGTCCAGGATAAATTCAGGCGGTAGGGGAACAAAGTGAGCAAGGCTCTGAAGGGGAAGTGATCAGGACTGGATCATCCCAGAATAATCAAGAGCCACAGAAAACATTAAAAAATAATAAAACATATTTAGCATTAACAGGTGCTGCTAGTCTTCACGTGTGACGTATTTTCAGACCGGACCAGTGGTGATGAATGAAGGTGACAGCGAAGGTGAAACAGTCACAGGATGTCAGTCAGGTTGTGACACGACACAAAAAGCTGCTTTAAACTCAGTGTTCATGTCAAATCCACGACATTCCGCTAAATCAACTGTATGTTGACCCTAATTACCTCATTTATACTAATATAAACATTCTTAGATGTGGCTATATACAGTATATGTCAACTATATATACACACACATCTACATCTATATATATGGAAAATATACGTCTCTTATATAAATGTTAATCATGCAACACACACATCTGTAACTTTAAATGAAATATTTCAAATATTTCTGTTGCATGTTTGTACATATAACTCTAAATAGATGTGTGTGACATAATCTCAAATATGTCCATAGATCACATATTTCTATGGGTTTTGTCTCATGATTTTAACTTTTTTAAAATTCAATTGATCATAATTCTGATTCTCTTTTATTGTTTATTATACAAAACAATAAAGACAAATCCAATGAAGATTATTATTATTATTCTTTTTTAGACTTTTTTTCTCAAAAATGTTTGACCGTTTCCCCCATAATTATGACTCCTCCCCCTCTCATTATTTGGCAGTTTTCTGGAAAAATAAGCAGGAACTGATGACAGTCGCTCAAGAACATAAAAACACAACTTTATACTCAGAAAATACCTCGCTGAATTTGTGCTAAATGGGTTTTCGAGCCACCATTCTCGATGCGTTCGGAGACGGTTAGTACTGAGCTCTGCGCACGCCGACGGGATGACGTTACGATGACCTTTACACAGAAAAGAAAAGGCATTTTCGCGTCTTTCAGCTCTTTGTTTTGGTTTACTCTTGCTAGCTGCCAAAGCGACAACTAGCTGCTGAATTAAACGGAGCTAAAAGTGTTAGGATGTGTCTGTTTGTTAGGGTCAATCTGTGTGTGTTATTCTCCATGTCCATTCAAGTTTTCTTCCCTGCTGTGTGATTGATTCCTCCTCCCTGATGTGTCTCACCTGTGTCTAATTGTCTCCCCCTCCTTCTGTATTTAAGCTGCATGTTCCTTCCCTTCTACCTTCCTTCTGCGTCAGATCGTCTTTCCTGTTTCCTGAGAGCGTTCCAGCCTTGTATCCTTCACGAGTTTCCTCGTGATGATCCTGTTCGTCTTTCACTTCCTGAGTTTTCCTGTTTCCCAGAATCGTATCTTAGCTTGTCAGTCTGATCTCCTGGTGTTGATCCATTTTCTGATTAAACCTCTTCGATTAAGGAACTTCCCATTGGGACTCTGCAGCTGAATCCTCCCGAGTCTGTACCTGATAAAAAAAACAGTAAATATTATATTATATGTGGACATTTTCCTATTTTTGCTGCCTCCGAGTGGTCGGAAAGTTCAATTTGACGCCTGCACAATTAATTGTTAAACTGGGACGAAAAATTTGAATTAAAAAAGAAAGTGCAGTGGTTAGCGCTGTCGCCTCACAGCAAGAAGGTCCTGGGTTCCATTCCGGGTCAGGACGTTTCTGTGTGGAGTTTGCATGTTCTCCCTGTGTCTGCGTGGGTTTTTTCTCCAGGTTCTCCGGCTTCCTCCCACATTCCAAAAACATGCAAAACTGGGTGTTAGTAGGTTAATTGGTCACTCTAAAGTCACTCTAGGTGTGAATGTGAGCGTGGATGGTTGTTTGTCTCTATATGTCAGCCCTGCGATGAACTGGCGACTCGTCCAGGGTGACCCCGCCTTCGCCCCAAGATGCTGGGATAGGCTCCAGCCCCCCCCGCCCTGCGACCCCTAACAGGATAAGCGGTAGAAAATGGATGGATGGAAGAAGCACCAAACAAATCAGCTCATTTTAGGGCCCGTCTTGTGATTTGTGGCTTCTGTTTTATGGCTCTTTTTGTTGCCAGAGGATTCACAGACGTGTTCTTTGGTCCTGATGTGGGTCATGTGGTGCCGGTCTGGTTAATGAGATTATGACACACTTTATCAGGACTTTTCCATGTGACTTTTTGGTTTAATTCTTACCGATGTGAATGTGTGAAAGCATCCTGGAAGATAACTGGAGACGTGAGACTAAACACAACTTCGTGTTTAAAACGATAATACTCCAGAAATGACATGACAGCGACAACAGTGGATGTAATTTCGTTATTTCCACCTCGTCTGTCAGCGGTGGAAGAGAGGCCCCGGTGCCATCGCTTCCTGGCACCGTTTTGGACCCGTCTACCGTGTCTGTCCCACAGATGGCCCCGTCCTGCTCCCCCTCTGTCCGCTGGCTCTCCTCTGGACCCCCCGATGATGCCAAATCGACTCCTGCAGCACACACACACGAAACAAAGCTCGCCATCTCCTCCAACACGTCCCCTACGGCTCCTGGCGCCCAAAGCAAAGCTCTCACCCTCATCGTCTCATCTGACCGCTTCTGTAAATAAATGACAGCAACAAGAGGGTGAGACCCGCCGCGACCCGGCCGACCACATGGGACCTGCTGGCTGTCAGGGGTCACAGATGGCTGCGCATTTTTCCGGGCTGCTGTGCTCTGAGGTGGACCACTAACCTTCTCCAAACTGATTTTTTGAGCTCAAATGGGTAAAACACAATAGAAAATAATTAACCAAAGGGGGCTGAATTAAAGGGGGACTTAACATGAGACGGGGGGGCTGGATGACTCACTTTGCATTAGGCTTTGAAGAAGGTCCCCAGCGGCCGGCGCTCTGGCTTTAAAAGCCAGTCCGTCTCGCTGCCGTGCTCAATAGAGAAGCGGGCGGCGGATCTGTGCTGCATTAGCGCCGAGCCTTTGTTCTCCCGGAGGGCTCTCAAATGGAGAGACGGCTCCCTGAGACGTCGCATGGATACATCCCCCTCGCCGGCAGGGCCAAGCAGGCCGGGGTTGTGCGAGAGGATCTGAAGTTCCATTTCATTCCCCTCGTTGTTGTTATTATTGCTTTATTTCTCTCTGATCAAGTGCTTTCATGAGCAGCAAACCAGGAAGGCTCTCCTCATTACTCGGCACAACCTGACAGGAGAGCACTTAAGATTTCTGCAGACTGGACTTCCGCCCGCGGAAAGAGAGGCACTCTGAAAGCCGCTGAATGAAATCTCAAAGTGAGATGAGCCTTTGTGTGCTGGATTCGGGTCATCACACATTTCTACGTTTAAAAGTGTTATTTACCAAATTTCTTTTATATGTTTGGATATAAAAACGGTGTGAGAAGTGTAGTAAAGAGCGAAAGTGCTCTCGATAGGAAGAAAAATTTGAAAAGCACTTGAATGAAACGAGCACAGCAGCAGTTTAAGGCTGGAGGTGCTGCGGTTCGGTGCTATGACACCTGCAGAAGGTGTTAACGGTGTGTTTCCGTCACTGTCCCCGGACCGAAAGCCTCCTCTGCTGGCGCACGCCGGCCCCGAAGCTCAGAACTGAACTGATAATGAGTCCAACACAACATTTGCTCCCCAGCAATCAATGCTGACCTTTCCACTGACCTTTGGCCATTTGTTGCCAAAAAGAGCCCACGCTTGCGCCGCCTGACGGCTGACACATGAACTGCAGAGCCAGCTGGTTCTGACTGTGTGATGGGGTCTGGGATTGGTTACGGAATGACATCAGTTGGACCTCTGTTTCTGCTGCACAGATGAGGGTGGAGCCTTTAAATAAAGATCTGTGGACTCTTTCAAGCTCTCGTTCTGCAGTCACTAATTATTAATGAATAAACTAATCCTTTATTGCGTTAAAATGAATGAGTAGAATCATCCAAAAATATTTGTGAGTATTTTTGAAACAAACTACTTTTCCTGCGTCGACGCTGCGTGTTTGTTTGCTCCTTTTCTTTTCAAATGACGAGGTTGTCCTCCCTCCTGAACACCGGCTGGGATGTTGTTTTGTCTCTAAGTAGAATAATCCCCTTAGCTGTGGCTTCGCTCTCCCGGGTCCCGCAGGGGTTCAGGCGGCCCCGGCCCTGTGGACGGGTTACCTGGCAGCCGGTCCCTGAACGCAGCAGCACTCAGCCTCCTCACCGCGCTCAGAAGATTAGCTCCACCAACAAATACATCACACCCGCTCACCTGGGACTCGGGGCGATACAGGAGGAGGCTCGACACGCACTGAAACCTTACTGTACGGCCGGGACCAGAACGGGGATTTGAAGGTTTGTTTTGTTTGGCTGACACCCGTTAAAGGGGGATTCTGGTATTTTTCAACCTAAGCTTTATTTCCTGCACTTTGACGATCTAAACTTGTACAAACTACACTTTTTTTTTTCTGAAAATGTCTCCAGTATTGAGTTTGTTACCAGAACCAACGAGAAAATAAAAGGCTTTCCCTCCACTAGCTATGGAGTAAACAAATGAGAAATCGAACATTCGCAGAGTATTTTGGTGATTTTCTTACAGGTGATCAGTCAGATCAAACGGCTGCGTAACAACTCGAAGGAGCAACAATCACCAGCTTTTGTTTTTTTTTATTTGTTATTACTGGGCCGCAGATGTTGCACAGTCAGAGCTACTTTATTTTGCTTTTGGATGTGTCCTGTCTAACTCTAACTGCCTTTTCATCAAACTTTCAGTTCAGTTCAGTTCAGTTCAGTTCAGTTCAGTTCAGTTCAGAATACTTTATTTATCCCCGGGGGAAATTGTTAAAAAATTGTTAAAATTGTTCACGTATTTTTTATGTTTCTATGATGCACATCCTGACTGAAATACACGTCAGAGTCGTGCCTGAGGATTTCTGACAGCCCGGATCCTCTACGTAGGAAGCGCGCAGCGCAGGGTAGACTAGTTTAAAAGTCAGAAGATGATAAGCTCCGCCTGACGAGGGGCGGAGCAGTGAGTGGAGTTGGGGCGGGGCTAACGTAGCACATTCATGGATCCCCACTAACTGCATGAGGCAACTGTGTAGAATTACATCCGAGAGGTCTGAGGGCCACGCTGGGAGTTTTTTCATGATAAAACAAAGGGAAATGTGTAATTTTAGGAAACAGAAAAGAGCTTTTAAGGGTTTCATCAATGGCTGTAGCATTTTGCCTGAAGCTGCAGCGCACTGAGCTCTCGCAGGAGAATTTCCTACAAACTCGCTGCTGTAAAACGTCCGTTGGGAGGATTGTGCAGCGGAGTCGGATCCTCTCTCCAGTTGAAGGGAGGACAAAGAGCTGCTGCTGGACCTCTGTGACCCCCGGAGTTCAGGAGCCGCAAACATTCTGCTCCGCCCCAGATGTTTTAAATCCTCGTTGTCATCCAGGAGCAGATAGAGACACATCCACCCCCCCGACACGGCGGCTGTCCACCTCAGATAGCCTCATCCATCCAGAATATAAACTGCTCTCCTGGCCTCCTTTCATCCCCTCCTCCCTCATTCCCTTCCCTTTTTCTTTCATTACCACTGTGTGTGTGTGCGTGCGTGTGTGTGTTGAAGTCGGGGGTTAAAAGGGGGGGGTGCATTGAAAGAAAATGGACGTCTGTGCGCTTGCTAGCAGCAACAGCTTTTTTTAATCCTCGCCCCGAGCCATACTGTGCGCCGAAGCAGGCTATTACATGGCAACAATTAGGAGGCCGAGCGCAGCACCTGGTCCTCCCCGTTCGCCTTCAGTGGCAGCTGACGATACCGTTCCCCACGCCAGGTGGTTCCACTTCAATCACATTAGCTAGTCACTGTAGGGTCAATAAAGGGCCTGCGGACCCCCCCCTCCGCCCCTCGCCCAGTCCTTTCTGCAGCCACTCTGAAGACTGAGCATTTTAAAACTGCTTAGAATGAAGATCCCTCCACCGGTGAGGGGGTAATTAAAGCGGCAGCAGGACGAGCTCCTTGGAATCCACCGCTCATGTTTCAGGGCTGCCAACGAGGACGGGTCCCTGTCCGCTTAGTGGTCCATTTGTACAAAAGCAGAGGATCATAATAGACCTTTTCACGGAGGGACAAAACAGATGGAGGCCGTCTGAAATGAGACTGTACATATCTGCCCGGATGCCGTCCACGTGGAGGGATTCACAAAAACAAGTGGCTGCGCTCGGCCCTTTGTGTCGCTCCGAGCGTTATCGCAGGAAAACCAGCTGCAAAACCGAAACGTGTAAATAAAGGAGCGTGGGCCGAATGCGTCGGGCTCACAATCAATAGTCATTTGTAAGCGCAGAAAGCAGATGTACGCGGTGACATTTAATGCGGCTCGGCCTCCTTTCAGCCGGATGCTAATGTGCGTTTCTCAACTTACCTCCTGTTGCTTTTTGTTGTTGTCTGTTTTCTTGTTTTAGGGGAAAAGTTTTGTCCTTTATTCTTTCTGCTGCCTCGCAGATGGAGATTCCCTTAAGGCATTTAAAGTTAGAAAATGTTGTTTTTGCTATTTTATTTGTTTATTTTGAAACCACAAAAAAGCCGCATCCAAATAAATTTGGGTTTAGGGGGACATTTTTATTCAATTACTACATAGTTATTAATAACTAATCACTTAATATCAATATATTAATCTGTATGAAAGTATCATAAATATTCAGGTTCTTTTTATTTGCTCCAATTCTATGAAATTTACTCAAATTCAGCCTGACACATTTGGCATCTTTCAAATTTTGGATTCCCCAACAAAGAACCAACACTTTGGCACATTTCAACTGCTCAGTTCGAATTGAGTGAATCAGATGAATAAATCTTCATGAGTATTATGAGTTCATAAACACAAAAGGGTTTGAAGAATAATGAATTTAATGTTATAATAAGAGATGAGGCGAAATCGCTAACGTGCGAATGTCGGCAGTGCAGAAGTTCTTCACTCTGAGTGAAGAGGACTCAAATTTTTTAATTAATAATGCGTCTGAAGTCAAACTAAATCACAGGGGAACCAACCATGTTCTTTACTGTCATTATGGGTCCGACACTGCTGCCGACCCGAGAGTTTTTCTTTGTAACGGCTATCAAATATAAACTAAAAGAAAATAATAATTACAATAGAAAAGAACATTTAACGTATGTGAATCTCCAGCTACAATACACTTTCCTTGTCTGTTTGTTGGAATTTAGTCAATTCATTTCCTACACAATACCACAAAAACCACAATATAAAGGACCAGCGACGAGAGTTTATTAAAAAAATGAAGCCTCTCGTCGGCTGCGGCTCTGCATCAGTCGTTTCCTTCAGCGGCATGAAGACCCTCTTTACAAACCCTGATCCTCTGCGTCCAGTCCTTCCTCCGGATGAAAGTCCACCATATTTCATGTCTGCCTTCCTCAGAAGCATCACGAGACACATCAAAGCCCCGAGGCCGGGCTGGAGATGGGAGGAGGGAGGGAGCGCAGGAAGGCCGCACTTTAATCTTCTTCATCGGCTGATGTGAGGACAGACCGTCCCAAATTCCATTTACAAGAGAAATAGTGATGCAAAAAAGCTGAGCGTGTCTTTATACCAGAGTGAACAAATTGGGATGCAGATGCGCAGCCTTTGAACTGTGTAAAGTGGGATAATGGGATAATCCATAAATTATTAATAAGTGTTGGTTTAGAGGCGAAACCGGAGCACAGCTGACATCAGCGCCGCACCACAGTCCAACAAAGAAATTATTCTTACTCCCGTTGATGTGAGGAACACAAAGAATTTCTGACGGATTACAAACGGGCCATTGTTGGCAAGTGCGACGTGATGTTATGTTAATCGTATTATCCCGCTGTGTAAGTAATCCAGTTCCGTGGCCTGTTAGGTCTGTTTATTAACTTCTTTCTGCACATTTTTGGTACGACAGATGGAGCCCAGCCACCGATTTAAAAGAGGGGTTTCCCGCAGAAGCTTCTTCTCAACTAAATGAAACTCGTGTTCCCTTCTGGTGCCAAGTTTAGGTTTTTTCTGTTTCCTGTTCAACAGCTGATGTCAAAGTTCGCTCGGTTTCACGACTTTTCTTAGCATTTAGGCGAATAGTAAAAGTAAAATGTCTTAAAAAGGACATTCTTACATTTTTGCATTACTAAACAGAAAAAAACACAAATGTGCACCTGAATTCAAGGGTCCATTAATGGTTTCGCATCCGGTCTTTGTTCTGACCGAACTTCCTGTGATTTTCCACTTTCACTTTTGCCCAAATCAAGTTTAACTTGTGTTTGTGATATTCATTCAACTGTACTGAGCACCGCTCTACACATTGAACACGAGTGCTTTTATTCCTTTGAAGACAAGCCGCAGTTCTGTTTGTGATGGAAACGCAGATCTTGGTCGTGCAGAGTCACACATGTACCTTAAATTCCCATTAGATGAGTTTCTTTTCCTTGTTAATTCACTATTTCATTGCCGCCACCAAGCCGGGAACAAAATCAACCTCATCGAAAGCATCAAGGTTAAATAGATCCTTGATTCACGGAGAACATGAAAATATCTGCTGCTTCACCGTCTAATTTGGCCCTCAGCCCTGTTTGGCCATGACTTCGACTCCAATCAGCAGAAGCACCGTTAGCTCCACAGCTAACTGCGCAAACTGTCACTGTTGCTACAGCCAAAGATATTTACAGGCCAAGGTGAATTCCTTCAAGGTCCGGTCGTGTTTGACGAGTCACTTCTTAAATATCTGAATATTTTCTCTCTGAGTTCCTTAGTTTCCATGTGGACTCCATCAGGATGGGTTTGGACCAGTTCTCGAAAATGTTATCTTCTTCTGGTTGTTTTCTTTGACCAAGAGCTGTCTTTCAACTCACACATGAAACGGGTTTCAAGGACGGCCTTCTTTCACCTCCGTAATATAACAAAAATCCGGCACATCACGTCTCCACAAGATGCCGAAAAATGAATCCATTAGTCCATTTGTTTCCACCGGGCTGGAATACTGTAATTCTTTATTATCAATAAGTTCCCAAACAATAAGTTCCCAGAATGCAGCAGCTCGTGTTCTGATGAGAACCAGCATCAGAGGCAATATTTCCCCCGTACTGGCTTCTCTGCACTGGCTTCCTGTTAAACCCAGAAGAGAGTTTAAAAACACCTACCGAGCTGTTCATGGTCAGGCACCAAAGAGCTCATAGTACCATGACACCCAACCAGAACCTTACGCTCCCAGGATGCAGGGTCACTGGTGATTCCCAGAACCTCAGAAAGTAGAATGGGAGGAAGAGCCTTCAGCTATCAAGCTCCTGTCCTGAGGAACCATCTTCCAGTCTTGTTACGCGAGGCAGACACACTCTCTGATTTTAAGAGTTGCCTAAACTTTTGTTTTTGATAAAGTTTGTAGTTGCGGCCGGCCTGTCGGGCCCCTAGTTATGCTGCTAGAGGCTTATGCTGCCGAAAAAGAGTTCCCTGATTAACTGAGCTCCTCTTTCCTGTTCCAAAGAGTCTTCATCATCCTGCCGGTTTCTAGGTGGCGGTGGAGCTGCTGCTGTGGTCCCGCCTGACGCCCACATTACGACAGGAGATCTGGTGACTTGGATCCTAGTCTGGATTGTCCAGCGCAAATCTGGATCCATGGATTACAGTGACTTCTGGACCAACAGACTACACCAGATTCTAGATCACTAGACTTCACACATCCCTGGATTTATAGATTCCACGGACTGTCGGACTAACTGACGTCTTATACCTTCCCATTAATTCGTTACTGTCACGTTGTTCTGTTCAGTTGCACTTCTGTCTGTCCCAGGAAGAAGGATCCTCCTCTGTGGTTCTTCCCGAGGTTTCTTATCTTCCCTGTTCAGGGTTTTTTAAGCTTTTCCTCACCCGGTTGGCGGCGCTGAGGCCAGAGGCGATCACATCTATGCAGTTTGTAAAAACCCACTGAGACAAACTGTAATTTGTGATACAAATCGAATCTGGTTTGATTCTGCACATTCATTTCTTTGTTTTAACCGCACAAACAAGCAACTCAAGACTGGAAAGAAAAACATCTTGTGCCTGAAGCTGATCTCAGTTCAGTCCCATTTATCTGCTGAACGCTGACTGACATACCTGC
>KV751387.1:151378-166350 GCA_001698575.1 Mola mola | reverse complement strand
GATTGTGAGCATGAGCCTCCTGTCTCCTCCATGAAAACACACTCCACATGGCGTTATGAGCAGAATTCAAGAACTGTGGTCATGTGATCACAGGTGGCACGCGGACGTGCGTCATGGTGTTGTCGTGGTAGTTGGGCGTTAAAGCAGGCCGCGGTCTCGTTATGCAGACGATGCAATGATGAACAGAGTCTTCCCTCTGTTAGCAGGCGCTGCAGCAGGGGCTGCTGGGAGCCGCCGGCGCCGCGGTCCTCCATGTCCCCCCCGTCCAGCCAGGCCTTTGTGTGGCGTGTCCACATACATCTGTCACGCGTGGCGGCGCTGGCACTGACAGCCTGCCATTGTTTCCCCCTGCAGTCGGAGACGCAGCCTCGGTTTGGGATAATTGCTGGTCCTAATTACTTCACACACGTATCTGCCAGAAACACTGATTAAACCCCCAAATCCAATTAAAGGAAAGCTTCACCAAAACAAAGTGAGGTGCAGGTTGTAAAGCGTCATTGTTGGCTGATAAAGGTTTAACTCTGCAGTCTGTATTCAACAGCTGTGTCGAGGACACACACACAAACTGCTGCTGCTGCTGCTGCAGACCTTCTACTCCACAGAAGTCAGTGGACTGCCGAGGAAAACAAGGCTGCAGCTTCGACAAATCTTTCAGGGCTGATTTTGAGAGAGTGAGGAAAACAGATACTTCGAAATCTTAGAGTTAAATTGATTCATTCTGGTTCAAACCTTATTTTTACACGAACTAACAGCAACAGAATGTGAAGAAACAGAGAGAGTGAGGAAAACAGATACTTCGAAATCTTAGAGTTAACAGCAACAGAATGTGAAGAAACGTCAGTGTGATGTGCAGATATTTACTGAATTAAGCGTGCTAACTAGCTAGCCCATCCTGCCGCGTAATACCACTCTGTGCCTCTAGAGGTGACCGTCTGAAAGCCCCCCGTACGAGCAACGCGATGTCCGGTTTGTTTTGCCTCGTATTACCCATGATGCACTGCCTTTGGGTCTACGACTCGGACCGCTTCGCTCTCACACCTGAAGCGAACCGGGACCAGTTCTGAGAGTTCGCTTGTTTGGTCTGCTGAGCTTTCACACGTGCCCAGACGAGCCGGACTGCAGGACAGAACGCACCCGGGTCCGTCCGGTGCGAATGTGACCTCTGAGTCTGCGTCCTGGCCCTCTGACGACCTGTAGGTCAGCGACTCTGAGGCAGACCAGAACGTGAGGTGATCCGGTCATTTCCTACTCCAGGTACGACCTCATTCCGATTACCGTGATCAGAAACTGCTGTTTCCGTGGCAACGTCCTTTTCAGAATACGACCTTAGTTTTTATTGCTGTGCACATAAAGTCTCTCGTCGGTGACACGTTCACCTCCTGTATCCAAATCTAGTGCTCAAACAGCAACAATAATAGGACTTCTGCAGTTCCCAGAGTTTTGTCCCAGTTTTTGGTGCGGCAGCAGGTACTCAGACTGCAATAGAAAAACATGGTCCGAAGAATGTAAAACAGAGTAAGACTGAACATAAATGAATTAAAAACTATAAAGGTAGGTAACGAATCATTAAAGAAGAGTCTGCGACAGCTGATTTATCAAATGTGTCCTGACAGCTGAGAAAATAGGCTGCGCCGCTGAGAGCTTCAGGCCAGCTCCTCCCGACAGTTTGGGGTTCAATTGATGTGTATTGAGTCTCTGCGGGCCTAAATTGAGCTAATAAACAGTGAAACAGAAACGGCTTGTCGCCGCAGGGCTGGAGTGGGCTCCTGACTCGGCTCACTGTGTCCCAGGTCGTCGTCATGGACGCCGTAAGCCGATCGTCATCAGGCCGCGCTGGGGGAATACAGCCGAGAGCCGGAGCGTGGCCTGGCGGGCTCCCGGGAGCCCCGCCCCAGCCCTGATTTAATCTGCTCATTATAACGCGGAAAAATACTGACAAAATCCACCAGCGGGTCATTTTTCCATCCTGCCTGTAAACGGCTGATCTGCATATAAAAATCTGCTCTGAGTGACATCAAGAGTGAAAGATGATAATGTTTACACGGCGACTCTATATCTCTGAGCACACTGGAGGCGGAGCTACTGTCACTTCCTGGTTATGGATTAGAAACCAGCTCGTTCCCTTCGTCACTGTCCCAGTCCTGCTTCTGATCTGAGACCGAGACTCACGTTTTGATCTCGTTAACGTGTCCGTGTGGTTTTCCGCCTTCGTTCTGTAAATCCACCTGTGACAGCCTCCACAAAAAAACCATCTGTGGCAGCCCGGGCGCTCTACGTCCAGACCCGAGGGAGGGGCGGAGTTTAACGAGGCAAAAAGGAAACTTCCTACGGTGCATCAGCTTGTGTTCGACCTTGTTCAAGTAGCTCCGCCTCCGCTTCTTCCTGGGAATCCGTGTCTGAATGACTCCGACATTAGAACTCGTCACTGTGCACCGTGCAGTAGACTAGTTTTAAAGTCGGAAGGCAACAGAGCGGGTAAGCTCCGCCTCCCTCTGGTTGCAGGCGAGGGGCGGGGCTTAAGTTGCACATGTAAAGATCTTCACAGTCTAGAATTACATACAAGAGATTATTAAGGGTTTAATTAATGGCTGGAGCCGAAACTTAAGGGAAACATGAATGCAGAGGTGATGTTATTAACATTTAAATGGCAGATTGGTAGTTAAACATGAAGTTATATCATATACATATACATAGATCATATACAGTAGTTTAAAGTAGAAAGGCACAAATCAAGCAGAAGTACTAAAAGTCGGCTGGAGTTTCTTTATCCACAAAATAAAGAAAAAATGTAATGTGCCTTCCTGAAGCTCGGTCGATAAAGAGGAGTGAAATTGATCACTTTTACTTACAGTTTAGAAACCCTGAACCGTAAACATTTAAACACATAATGTAAAGTTATTCAACATATTTATGATATGATATGATATGAACTTTTACATTAAATAAGTATAAGTAGATCATACATAAAATTCAGATTTTACTGTTATTATTTAGAGGTCATGATTGTAATAATCTGATAAATCCAGTCTGACAGAGGCAGAAAGTCCAAAAACTGATGAACATCATAATCGCAGTAAAATATCAGTTTCAAGCCTCAAAGACAAACTTTGATATCATAAACACTGATTCTTCAACTGCAATAAACGTCATCAGAGAGGAAGAACAAACCACTGACAGTCTGACATCTGTGACACTGTGACTCAGAGAAACCACAGCGCCATCTAGGGTCCACAGAGTGGCTCAACAGGTCATATGGTCCAACATATTACATTAAACTGGGATATTCATCTTTTTCTGATTATCTGATTCACTGTAATTCTTTCATCTTGTTGCTGATTTAAAAACGTATGTAGCCCTTAAACTGAACATACAGTTGTTAAATCGATGCCGTGACTAAAAACTATAGTATTTATAGTATTGTAGAACACAGTAACAGTACCTCAGAATTGTACTTAAATGCAGTAAAAATGTCCTTACATTTGCTGGTTATTTTGGCGTATATTTTGTATATTTGTATTAAGAGGCTGATTTTTCTAATGATTTTAAATTTCAGTTGTCATGAAGAAAACAACATCAGCAGTCAGAAAAAAAAAGACATATTTATTCAAATAAAATCAGAATCCTTTCATCTGTTGTGTTTCATCTTCCTGTTTGTGACTGACCTCCTGATACTGAATCAGACTTAATATTTGACCATAAAACCTCCCGTCTGTACGGACACACTCGAAACGACTGCAGACGAAGTAGGAAAACGTCCCGTTTAAGGAGACCTGAGCAGCATTTAGAAACCTGAAGAGCAGAAGACGCAGAGCAGCTGAGAGGACGACAGACTGGTACTGAACCCGATGGAGACCTGCAGCCATTTTGGCTCTGTCGATCATTTCATTCGCTCCATAAAACAGCTCACAGTTTACTCTTTCAAATTCATGCTTTGGATTGTCCCTCCTCAGCGTGCAGAGGATGATGTCGCTGTTTCCTCTACAGGTCACCAATAGTCACTGAATTTTGTTTTAAGTTAGAGATCATTTGAAAGAGATATTATTGAAATGTACAAAAGCAAACTTTTTCATAACCTTTTGACTCTATATGAAAATAATTTAGATTTAAGTATATTTAAAAGATTTTGAGCTCTAGAGAAGATTTTTTTGATCATATTTTACTGAAAGGTGAGATATTTAAATGTATAAAACAATAAAATATTGAGTGTATTTTGTCTTAATTTTGTAGTCATTCAATAACGTTCAGGATACAGTTTCAGTTATATCATACTAGAGCATTTAAAAAATAAGAATGTTTGGAAAAGTTTGTACATTTTCTATATTTCAATGCAAAAGATTAACTTTTAAATATTCTTCATTCATTACACATAAAGTGAAATATTTGAAGTATTTTCTTTTTGATGTTTGTGGCTCATAAAATTGCAGGGAAATATTCTAATATTTTGAGATGTCTTTTTCTGAAGGCCTTTAATAATCAAAATTAAAATAGATAAATGCTTAAAAAAAAGAGTTTATATGTAATGAGTTCAGAATCTATTGTTCAACTCCAAATGTTCAGTTTCTTAAATAAGTAAAACATCACAATATGCTCCCATAATACACACATCCGGCGCTCAGGCTGCTGTAAAGGCACCAGCAGGTGGCAGTCAGAAACCAGGAATACAGAGAGGAAACACAGTACAGGAAGTGATGCGTCTGCAGCCTCGCTGGTCACTGAGCGTGCGCAGATGTGTCCGTGGACAGCTGAGGAAGCTGTTTACACCAGGTTGTGACGTAAAGAAAGGCAGGAGAAATAAAAAAAAAACTGAATAATTCTGATTTGTTACTGGATATTTGTCTTATTGAAGGTGTTTCTCATGCCAAGTGTCTCTGTAGCTGTTTTAGACTCACAGCCGCCTGCCGGGTCATGAATGAGTGAATCGGACCCTGAACCCACCATGGACCCATTTAGGCTGTGTTTCTATCAAGCCTTGTGCTTTGTTCCTCTCTTCTCTCAAAGCCTGGAAACATACGATGTCCTTTCTAACGCTGTTTGTTTCGTTACAAATGTTTGAGCAAAAATCTGCTGTTTTTGACTGCAAGTTATTAAAAATATGGTCAAAAATCCTCCTTAAGTACCATATTAGGACATGTAGGAACACAGAACAGCCAGGCTGAGTGAGTTCTCTAAGTACTTCTGTAGCGGAAACGCCTGCGTGTCCTCTGAACGGCGAAGATCTGTGCGGCTGCGGCCGTCCTGAAGCTCGCAGGAAGTCGTTTTATACACACAGGTCAAGTTGCCAAAATCGTCGTGAGTGCAGCGAAAGGTGAAGACTGTCAGGCTCCGCTCAGGGTCAAAGGTCAGGCTGCTGTTTGGTTCAGCACAGCCATCCTGGACTTGAAACAGGTCTCTTTCTAGGTCTTTAACTACATCACTGATACAGCTGATCAATCAATAACAGTTTCAGACCCTAAATTTTCCAGAAAGCCCCACCTTGTTCTGGCTAAGCAACACCCAGATCAAGCTGTGATGCAAGTAATTTAGTTAGTTTAAGACAAAGACAAAGTAGTTTTCTCGCTCATCACTGAGCTGATATTTTGGACGAGATGTCGGGAGACTTTTCCGGAGTGTTTCAAGATAAAACGTGATTGTTTCTTAAACCTTAACCCGGTGGGGGGCGGGGCTTTGGGCCTAAACAGAACCATACCAACCAGCCAAGCTGCCATGACAGAAAAGAGAACTTATTCAGGTGCACTTGTGAAGAAAAGCATTTCAGCTGTGACATTTAAGTGAGAATTCCTGTTTTCACCTCGGTATTGATCCAGTAATGAGGAAATCTGGACTTTAACGCCAGCAGAATACAGTAGGGATATTTATTATGATCGTCGCGCTAAGAAGAGACCACCTGACGTGACCTCTCTCACCTGATCTCATGGGGAAGCACGGTGCGACGCGTTACCGTAGCAACACTTTTCAGTGAGAAAAAACAGAAGGCTGAATGACTCCGGAGGACAAAATGTCTTTATCACAGGATGTTCAGCCGGAACCGGAGGACAGATTCCTGTCAGCATCACGGCCGGAACGTTGACCGTCTCCTGGCAACAGTGTTAGCTGGTAAGAAAGACAGAAATGATGTAAAAACTAAACTACTAAACTGAACTCATGTCTGGCTTCTTACATAATTCAGGTAAAGATGATGAAACGAAGCCTCCAGAAGTCTTTTTTCATTGAAATCAAAATTAAATGTTAAATAAACTCAGATAAATATTTCTAAAATGAAAAACACTAAAATGATCCTTTACTTTGAATTAGGTTAGCAAGTTAACTTTAACTTGTTTTAAAGCGCAAATTTAACCCATTTCCATATTTGAAAGCAATAAAAACACCCAAAATAACATCTTTTTTTTCCCTTTCTAATTTAGACTGAGGAAAAACCCAATTCTGACTTGCCACACGAAAAAGTCTGAATCCTGAGAGAAAAGTCCCATTTTTCCTGTCCTCGAGCACAGCGATGTTTTAATATGGAATGAAAATCAAAACATAAATATAAGTGAGAAAGTATGTGTTGATAAGTGTGATTATATGCGTAAAATGCCGTTAAAATCTGGAGTTTACGTCGTAGAGACGGGACACACGACGGCGCCCTGACAACCCGAGTTTCATTCGTACAGAAAACGTCCCGAGGCCCCGCAGCCAATAGGAGCGGCCCTGCGAGGGTCGCAGCTTTCTGCTAATAGATGTTAAACTGAGCTGCGGCCTTTCAGAGCCTCTGACCCCCCCAGTGGTGACGAGACAAAGACAGAATCCCCCCACGAGGATTAGCCGTGACCTCGACTCAGTCGCGAAGAAAGGGCGTGTGGGGGGGCGGGTCGGAGGGAGGGGAGAGGGGAGTGGTAACAGCCTTTTGATGGGGGTGTGATTATAGCTGAGGGAGGGTCCCAACAAACTTAGCTCCCGTCAGAGTTTTTAAAACCCGCAGCTCCGTCCTGCTCCTGTTTTCAAAAGTTTCCTCTTGAGACAAAAGGCTATTAAAACCATTAAAATGAGTTAATTAGTTGAATTAGATGGTTACTAAACTATCATATGTGGGATTTTTAGGTAAAAAAATCTAAATGGAAATGGAATAAATCTATTTTGTATTTGCATTTTCCCACACTTGTATGGGCATTTTAGGACCACAATAAAAGGATAATGAAAACAGCAGGTGACATTTCGTTTTTAAAGATATAAACCGCTCAACAGCGCAAATTATTCAACATTAACATTAGAAACATTTAAAGCTACATGTCACCGCGCTCTTACTGTGAGATGTGAGCGTCTTCTCACAGTACTGACCCTCCCTCCTTCTGGCCACGCCCACAGCGGAAACTGACCACGCCCCCGCCTGACGGTACAGCGCTAATAGCTAATGATAATTTTTTGTGCTGCAGTTGTAACTCGTTGGTAGAATTTACCCATCGTTCTATATGCCACTTGGTGACTAATATTGCAAACAGTTCCAGTCAAAGCCCAGATGATGAAGAACCGGTAGAAAAAGGGCTGACACATTTAATGTCCGCCTCGTCACTGCGATGGTTTACAGTGAACGTGACGATGAAGAGCATAATCATCGTAACAGAACAAATCTTCCCCAAAGTTGACTGATGGAATATTTTAGTTTGACAGAATCAGCCTTGTTGGACAAGAACGTGAGCACATGCAGAGAATCTGGCTCAGTTCGGTGAAGCCGTCAGGGTTCCGGCAGGGACGGGACCGACCCGAAGACGAACTCAGTTAAAGTGGGTGAAAAGGAGGTGAAATGTTCCTCCGACTGTGCCGAACAGGAGACCAATAACCGGGAATAAAGACGGCAACATGTAAGTTTGTTAGAAGCTGATTTCCAGAGAAACAACTGTAAAACACTGGTTCCAGAACCGTTCCTGCACTCTGCTGGGTTGATGCGGCTCGCTGGCCCACCGGCCCACATTAAAGCCCAGCAACAAAGCATCCCCGCTGCAGCTTTGTGCTTTTGTTTGGTCGTGTCCACGCAGCATGGTGGCCAAAAGAGCGTTGGTGGTCTGCCCCTGGGCCCCACCCCCACCCAGCGGCCCCCCCGGGGGGCAGCTTCACGCATCCAGCTCAGACGGACACCCTGGATGTGAAAATGTGGCGTTTGATTTAAAGACTGTGCTCCACGCTCGCCTTTTGTGTCTCTCTGCTCTAAATGATCATCTCCACGAGGCGGCGATGATTAGACGCCTCGTTTTTTTTCCCGCCCTCACGCACACTTGTTAGATTCCTGCAGAATAAAGCACGAGCTGTTTGAAATGTGCGCCGACCACAAGCTAGCAGCAGCGTTTACTGTTTATTAATGTTCGGCGTCCCGCTGAGAGGTGCCAATTACATTTGACTGGTAGACTCGACCGGACAAAGCGTTGACTTTAATCTTGGCACAACTGTAGCGTTCGCGGACGCTCGACAGAGTTCACAGGTTCTGGACACGGACAGACGTTTGAAGTTTGTTACTTCTCCTCTGAATAATCTACAAACACGTTGTTTTTAATCTCCTTCGATTTATTTAAACTTCTTTCCCATCTCGTACGTGTGGAAAAACACATTTAAAGAGTGCTGATTGAACGCCGTGTTAGCTGATGGGACCTGTCAGTCAAAGATGTTTGCTGTCATTTTAGGTAGTTTTTTTTTTTAATCACTCTCACGTATATTCAAGTGTCCTTTTTTTAATTTAAATGTGTATTTGATGCTGTAAACGGTTGAGATTGGCGGGAAGTGTAACATCACGACTCCACGGTCGGATGGCTACCGCTCAAACGATGTCACGGGCACAAGATAGCGGCACTCGCGGATATCCGACTTCATTTTTGTACAGCGATAAGAAGTGGAGGTGCAGCAGCCATCTTTACTTAAGTCAGTGGTCATGGTGATGTTAGCAGCTAATACTAACGTTAGCCGTTGTCTAATGTTAGCTACTGGTTTATCAAATATGTTGCTTTGCTTTACAACAGTTCTAAATATTTCCATTAGAACTACCCTACCAGGTTAATTTCCTTCTTTTTACGGAAGAGGATTGATGCCGGGCAGGTGTAACTTTTACAAAAATAACTTAATTGCTAAAGTGATCAATATTTCCTGACAATAACACATGACACATATAATCTGCCATAAAACTCCGCCTCCTGTTCAGCGGTAGAGGCAGGAGAAATGTGGTGCAAGTCCAGACACGTAAAGATGAGCCCAGAAGAGCAAACTGCTCCCCGATCTTGTGCACGCCAGTCTTCTCTGCAGGTAGGGGCTCGGAGGCATTCAAGCTGGGTCCTCCCTCCTATCAGACCTGCACACTGCAGCCTTCACGTCCACCTGCACTCTTGGTCTTTTGTCCTCTCACTGTGGTGATGTTTGTCACAAGTTTGAATCTTAAATAAAAGACTCCTACGGAGCTCAGACTCGCCTGCAGCTTTTCTCATTTGTTGTTTCCAACCGCTGGAAAAATTGACAAGAAAAAGGTCAGAATATTGTAACAAAAAAAAGTCAAAACATTATGACAACAATGTTCTAACTTTACAAGAAAATAGCTGTAATGTCAGTGTGTTCCTTCGGAGGACTGATGTCAGCGCCACCGTGAGGCTGCTGAAGAACTTCAGTTCAGGTTTCACAAATTCTTCATTCATCATCAGCATCAGGACTCTGAAAAGGATTTAACAAACTGCGTTTATTCTGAAGGAATATTTCCTTTGTTTATTTCTGCGTAAAATCCCGTAAAGTTACAACTTTGTTCTGGTAAAATTACGACTTTTATCTCATATATTTATGACTTTTTCTCAAAATCTAAAAAACAACAAAAAACAAAAACCCGAAAACGGGACAGTTCCATCAACGAGTTTCGGCAATGGAGACGCTAAAGTAAAGGTAGTAATGAAATGAACTGGACAAGAGAAGAACTTTGAGGCTCTAAAGCGCTAAAAATACTTTAGCTTGTTTTGTTTTTTCAATTGCTCCAGCATAGAGTTTGGTCAGCGGGACAGTTTAGCTTGACAAACCTAATCAACACAACAGCGGAGGCAGAATGTCGGAAGTAAATCACCAACTACGCTCCGAATCTTTGTTTTTGACTCAATAACTGTAAAATTGCAAAAGACAAAACCAGCGTTTTGGTTTTAATCAACCACAGTAAGTGTTTAGTTAACAGTTTTAATCTCCGCAGATATACGTCTCCTGAGAGACACAAAACCGAGATAAGATATTAAACCAGGATATCCTGGTTATCCTGACTTAAGTTCGCCAGAAGTCAGTTGCCCAAAGGCAGCAGCACATTAGTTACCAGGGAGATTTATTCTGCGCACGCAGCCTGGTCAGGTTTAACCTGCTGCCTTATTGGCTCAGTCAGTCGTCGCTCTACTCAGTAATTATCATTCATGTCATTATCATGTAATTATCCTGTTCGTCAGAGGTTTAATGTTAAGATAGTCAGTGAGATGTTTGTGTTTGTCCTCTGTGTTTTGTGGTTGTTATTGTTGATTTTTCTTTAGTTTTATGTCCGCCCTGACCTTCCTGTGCGGTTCACTGTACAGTCAGGACACCGTGTTCGTTGTTTCTTGTTTTATTTGTCCGTCAGCTTCAGCTTGGAGCTGGGAGAGAGAAAAACATTGGTTAACTCACCGCGATACTCGCGCTTTAAAAACATAGTGTATTTCCCTATTTAGTATGTTATTAACTGTATGCAATAATAAGTTAATCCTGAGGCCAATCCGAATGCTTGACTTCAGAATAATGTGAGGAGGACAGTGTCAGTAGCTGAGCATGAGCGTGCACGTCATCTGCAGTCTATTACATCAGTGACTGACGTTCACTCTCAGGATTTCTCTCTTTGCTTTATTCCTGCAGCCGCCCACAGAGTCGTTTTCCCACCTCTGAATCCATGAATCTGTGGTCTGCATCCTGTTCTGTTTACGACAACCCTGAACGCGTGTTTACCAGCATTACTCCCGCCTGGCTTGATTTGGGTTCTGCCCCAGTCTGAGCTGGATCCGACTTATCGTGCAGCGCCCCCCTGGTTTCTCCTCCCGACACGGGCGAAGTCTGCTGACGTCTCTGCGGTGCGTTCCCACTACAGACGCTTCCCTGGCCGACGTCTGGACCCACCTTTGAATGTGTTGGTTCTGAAGCGTCTGTGCTAGCTTCCCTGTAGCATGACCCTTAGCGGTGTCTTCCCGCCCGTCTCGGGCGAACCAATGAGGAGCGGAGGAGCTGCTGAGGAGGCTCATCATTCCTCCCTTTAGTATCTGCTCTTTTGCTCATTAGCGGCTTCTCCTTCCGGCCGCCTTTTGTCCGAGTAATGAGCCGCCTCACTTCTAAGGAGACCCAGCCCAGCTCATTTGTGAGTGGGCTGCTTCACGGCCTCCTGTTTGGGAGACAGCGCCCCCTCCCTGAGGGGCCGTCAGGCGCCTTTCATGTGGCAGCCAGAGATTTCTCGGGCTAATGACCCCGCAGCTCTGTTTGATCACACGCAGACACACATCAAACCCTTCTTTTTTAACATTTTAAAGACTAACAGGGGAGGAGTCGGACAATTTATCCATCAGTCTGTAAGTCAGGTCGGTGAATCAGAGGCTGAACGGCACAGACGAGGACACAACGCGCCGACATTTGTGCGCCTAAACGGTGACAAAGATGAGCCAATTTACCCTGAACATCATGATGATGGCATCTTTTTCTCTTTTAGAACATTAGAACATCTCTTTTAGTGCAATTACAGTTCAGAAAAGCTTTTTTTTTAACAGATAAAACACAAAACATCATTTATTGTCATTTATTTTAAAACGGGAACTCTTTTGTGCCTTGTCAGACTCATTACTGTTAAAAATAATCTAGAATCCGGATCCACATCATGTTCAAGGAGGACTGAGACCTTGTGGAGACCTTGTGACAAAGTTTCATTTCAATAAAAAATGGGGAAATAAACCTCAGGAAGTACATGTCCGCACACGTGTACAACATATTACCACTAACAATAACAAGAATAATACACATCGTTTTTAGAAAACAGGCATCACAACAGAAAATATATTTTGTTCAGCTACAACGTAAAGGCATTCAGGAGGAAATTAAAACATTGATACAAGAAAAATCAGAACAAAGAATGAATGAATGAATAAACAAATAAATAAATAAGAACCTGAACAACAAAAAAGTCTCGATAAATCAGTTTTTAAACACTGAGGTAGTTTCCCTGATTTTAACTGGAGGATTTAATCCAGTAAAATAACGGTAACCAGGTTGTCATTGTTGATCATTTCTCAGGTTTGTGTTTTAAAAAGAACCTAATAAAGTGTCGTTTTCGTCACAGCGGAGTGTGAGACGGATTCAGATTTAGAAGTGTGTGATATACGCATTAACATGAAATATATAGGAAACATTTTTAGAAATAACATGCTGTTCAGTAAGCAAAATAATGAATGAATGAGCTCATTTCACAAGGTTGTGGGACACAGAAAACAGTGGTGTTCAGACCCATAAAATCCTTCATAGACTCCATTCAATCACATTATTTGGTTATTATTGAGAGTTTTGGCTGAAGCTGTGTAATTGCTTTGTGTTTGTCAAGCATCACATAACAAATAAATAAAAATCCCAAATTTCCCTGCTTGAACGGAAACGAAGACGGCCGCAGTTGCAGAAACACTTGCATGTGTGAAGATTATGGATCCACGGGGACAGTGAACAGCTTGGAAGTGTCATGTCATTGCAGGTAAAGGCTGGGATCTGTGATGTGTTTTTAAGCTCCTGAAGTTTACGGTCTTTGCTGGCGTTCAGATCTCTGACATTATTTAGATGGCTGCTGTATCTCCAAACACAGAAATAAGGCTCCTCCTGTCGGAGATATTTACCTTTATTTAGCTATTCTCACGCCGTATTGAGACCCTCTTTCAGAGCTGCCGTCTTTCTGACCGCAGTGCAGTGTCACGTGGTCAAATCAGCGAGACTTAAGTTGTACAATTAGGTCACGAAGTGCAACAGAAATTCTTAATGTTTTGACGGAGCGCATCTTCTTTAATCTTGTGCTCAAACAGACTAATTTCTGGCTCACTGACGGATGAAAAGAAGCCAAATCCCTCTCATGCAGCTCTGGATTTGGACTCCTGACCTTTTGGGACCCGGCCAGGGGCGGGGCGAGGGGGGGGGTCCCACAGAGCAGTCAGGGGCCTGGCTGCTGTTGATGGTGTTTTCCAGCAGAGGGCAGCGTGAGGCTAGGAGTCCGGCGGAGTGACACGAGGGCGGGAGGAACGATAACAAGTCAGGATGTTCCTGAAGGTGGTGCAAGAGTAACGGTGTGGAGGCTTTCCTCTTTAAAGAGTAAATAATAACGGGAAAATAAAGTTTTTTGATGCCATGAAACAAATAGCTTCAAAAGTCACAACGTAAATACAAACGCTGCAAGCCAATTTAGTCTCTGAATTTCCAAAAAATTGTATTTGTGTTGGACCTTTTTGCATTTTCTTCACTTCTTTTACTTATAAGAAAGTAGAATTACATATGAAAAAAAAAAATGTGTTTTATATTTTTATTTGATCCACAACTGATTCATGTTGAAATACTGAAAATGTTCCAATAATTTATCACTATGAGAAAAGTGGAACAAACTCTGTCACCTCAAATCAAATAGAGTTTAAAAACACACATCTGCATGTCAGTTCTGTCCACAGCTGACCGTACCTTTGTTTGGAGCATCTCTTAACTTTGTAATGATTCAGAATCAACTCGTCTTCGCAGGTTCAGTGAAGACAGATGTCAGATTAAGACCCGATCGAGATTCTTCAGATCGTAGCAGGTCAACTTGGCGCCCCAACCAAGCTGCCAGAGACTGAGCCAGGTCCTGCTGGGAAACTTCCCACTGGATTCTGAAGGTTTTCTTGTCATAGGATCTCCTGTCCTAATGTGGACAGGAGGCATCTGGCAGAACCAAAGCAGCAGCTCTGCCGTGACCCAGAAAACCTGCAGGATGATAAAGCACAAAGAGAAAGTAAAGTTAGTGTAATGTTTTGTTAGGATATGGACAATTAGAGGAACAGAGATAGAGTCAGAGGAGGAGGAGAAGAGAGGAGCACAGTGGATCATGGGATGTCTACCCAGCAACCTAAGGAAAAAGGAAGGAAAATGAAAGTCTTAAGCTACTCTAAAATCAGAGAGTGTGTCTGCCTCCCGTACCCAGACTTTAAGATGGTTCTACAGGAGAGGAGCTTGATAGCTGAAGGCTCTGCCTCCCATTCTACTTTTGGAGAGTCTTGGGATCACCAATAACCCTGCATCCTGGGAGCGTAAGGTTCTGGATGGGCGATAGGGTACTATGAGCTCTTTAAGATAAGATGGTGACTGACCATGAATAGCTTTGTAGGTGAGGACTAGGATTTCAAACAGGAAGCCAGTGCAGAGAAGCCAGTACGGGGGAAACATGGTCTCTGATGTTGATTCTTGTCAGTACAAGTCCTGCTGCATTCTGGATTAGTTGGAAAGCCTTTAGAGATTTACAGTATTAGGGCAGCCTGAAAACAGAGAATTACAGTAATCCAGCCTGGAAGTAACAAATATGTGGACTAATTTTAGCACATTAAAGACCGGTTCAGAGTACTTTCAGACCCCCACGTGCCATATTCAGGGTTAAATTGGCAGGTATGTGTGAGACTTTGCGACAAAGCTAAATTTTCCATCAGTGTTTTCTCACAGACGCTCAGGTAGGATGTTTGTGTAACTGAACCAGTAGCAGATGAAGCCTCCTGTTTGAAAATGTGCGTCGGACTTCCATTAACAATAATTGAGTCCCACTCCAGTGAGATACTAATGAGGAGGAGGAGGAGGAGGAGGGTGACTCTGTGCCGTTATTAAAATGTCTCCTCCTCTTATGTGCAGGTGAGGACTCCTTCAGCGTGGCGGCTCGCTGCCAGGGCCGTCTCCTCGCTTTCAGTGAGCGCCTTCATTGAGACAAATTTAGCTCAAATAAAGCA
>KV751387.1:107095-144638 GCA_001698575.1 Mola mola | reverse complement strand
AGTCATCAGGTTATATTTTAATATAAAAAAGTATGCTAAATTAAGTGGATAAGACAAAAATTGTGTTGTTGTTGTAAATCTTCTGTAACTATGAGCAAGTAAGGTTAAATGTTACCAAAGCTTATAAACACGTGAACTAAACAAAAGGAAAAGTCAATTCCCTGTGGCTGCCTGCAGTACCGTCTATTGCCGAGAGTGTCGCTGTGGTTTAGTGGCCGTCTCCGCAGTGCTCCGGAAGAAGTCAATATGAACCGGATAGTGTACAATATGGCCCTGACCAACAGCATGTAGCGGGAGTGTTGGGACTCTGTCGCAGCAAGTTTCTGTGTTTTAATTGAGACGTTTTAACGTTTTGATACGAGTTCGTTGTTGTATACGCCACGTTTTGAGCGATATTTCACCGGAGATGGGAGTCCCGGCGTTTTTCCGTTGGCTCAGCCGTAAATACCCGTCAATCATTGTGCACTGTGTCGAGGAGAAGGTAAGCGGATAGCATTTTAGCTAGCAAACTAGTTCCCGAGGTGGCCTAAACGTTAGCGGGAACGTTTCATCAGAAAATAATAAAGTTGTAAACTAAAAATGATTGTCTGCGCCGTCAGTTGGCCTCTCATCGCCCGTAAATCCTGCGTCGTGTTTTAGTGTTAGTTACGTTTTAAAGTTTTCGCTGGACGCTTGTTGAGTGATGGAAATTGTAAACAAATCCGCGCGCTCGTTTGCCCCAAACTTCTGATTACAAACAACAAAGTCAGAAAATTAATTCTGACGATAAGTGAAACTGTTTAAACACAGTATACTGATATTTTAACGTCCAAAAAAATATAGACAGACTTTACGTAATGGTAATGATTTTTGTGCACGTGGATGAACAGTAAAACGCTGTTAAACTTCTGATAACAATTTAGTTTGGCAATCAGAAATTTTGCGCTAAAAAATGGGAATACACTCGTTTTGTTTGCGTGGATAACTCTCGTTATCCTGTTCGTTGTTTTTTTTAGTTCCGCTGTACGCTCCTCTTCAATTTTTCACCCAATAAAACCATTTAACTAACAAATTGTTACTTCTTTAAGGACATGCGTTGCTTGAATTTTCCTTTATTCTACTTTTTATACGTATTGCAACAGTCGTCTTTTTCTGGAACCTTTAATTTATGTTAAACTCTCCTTTAAAGCAGCTCTGACTTACTTATTTACGTTATATAGTTGACTGAAAGGAAAACTTGATTATGGACTAATCCTTTCAGTCATTTATTTGGGCAAACCTGTCAAACATTTATTACTCCAGGCTTTGTAAATATCAGGACTTGTTGCATTTCTGTCATTTCTGACAATAAACAGAGTCTTTAGGTTTTAACTGTTCTTTGGAGTAAATAAAAAATCCCAAAGAAATAACTTTGGACTCTAAAAAATGTGATTAGCCTTATTTAACATTTTTATAAAGTGAACGATTCAATTGTGAAAATAATCCATCAGATTAATTGATTATTAAACTAATTGTCAGGCGCAGCTCTATTATTTCCTTTTCCATTGATTTTTGTCTTCTTTGGCGCTGCTGTGACCTGTGAATTTCTTTGAGTCTTTTATCCTTATGTCCTCAAGACATTAAAAGTCATTTTGAACAATGGATTTTACCTTTTAGCTTCTTCAGTTTATCGCATTTTGGCTAAAATAATGTCACTGTTACTTGTCAATTTAAATTGTAGCTCCTAACTTTTCTGGTTCTAAATTTCACAATTTTTGCAATACGTCAAATACTTTCAACTGTTTATTTCAGCAATTAGCTTCTACACACATTTTCAGTATCAGTATCAGTTGAACATCTTCTAACAAGGTGATCTGTTTGTTTGGTTTTGTCTCCAAAGGGGAAAGAATGTAATGGAGTGCGTATTCCTGTTGATACCACCAGACCAAACCCCAATGAGGTTGAATTTGATAATCTGTATTTGGACATGAATGGGATCATTCACCCCTGTACTCATCCAGAAGACAAGTAGGAATCCTCCCTCTGCAGTTTGGACATGTTTTGTTGGATCAGAGAGTTTTCTGTTTGCTAAACGCTTACCTCTTTATCACCAAACTATCCTTTTTAAACAGTTTTCGAATATTGCATAACTTGGTCAGCTATTAAACTGCCCTTGTTTAATCGATTTAAGTATTGTTTCAGATTAAGTCTTTATTTTGTAATGTTGTTATTATATGATCTTGATAGATTTGCATTTATCATACCATTGAGAATTTAATGTTTTGGGTTTTTTTGCAGTGTTGGTTGCAGAAAGCAAGCAAACTGAAGACATTACCTTAATCTCATAATTACAGAATAATTGATGGTGAAAAGAATTAGTGGTTGCATTTTTAAATTGAACTGAAGATGTATGTATGTATGTTCTGTATTGATTAATCTGACCTATAACCATCACGATTAATCATTTATAAGAAGAAATAAAAACGAGTGGAACATTGTTGGTTGAGAAACCAATTTTCTTACAATTGAATGATAAGTTGGTTGCACAAAACACCTTGAACTCTGCCGTTTGTAGACCTGCCCCCAAAAACGAAGATGAGATGATGGTCGCCATTTTTGAGTACATCGACCGCCTGTTCAATATTGTGCGTCCCCGGAGAGTTCTGTACATGGCCATCGACGGAGTGGTAAATAACTTTCAGTAACAGACACTCATATCAGCTTTTGTGAATCTGTGCCAGATGATTAAATTGTTAAAAGTTTTATTTTATCAATCTTATTTTGCTTATTTGTAAGATACATCCCTGATAGTTTCCTAATTTTTCCTTCTTATTCAAAGTAATCAAATGGTGGCTGAATACAGTGAAACAACTGCGATGAGCAATAACACTGTTTTTAACATTGACCAGGCTCCTCGCGCCAAAATGAACCAGCAACGCTCTCGGCGGTTTCGAGCCTCCAAAGAAGGAGTGGAGATGGTAGAGGAGAAGAATCGCATTAGGGAGGAGATAGTTCAGAGAGGTGGGCGGTGTTTTTAAATTAGATGAGTCGACAAATCAGTTTTGACTCTCAGTAGTTGTTTAAATGTTTCACTGCGTTTGTGCTGTTATGTCTTTGAATCTTTACCCTTTGTGCTCCGTGTAACCTTATTTGTTGTGCCGATTGTCTTCCCCTGCAGGAGGATATGTTCCACCAGAGGAGATTAAAGAGAGGTTTGACAGCAACTGCATCACTCCAGTAAGTGGGGAAACCACTTTTTGCAGTTTTATTTTTTATTAGCTCAAACTTTTTCAGCATTGGCGTGGATCTGAAAATTGCTTAGTAATGCTTATCTGGAGTCAAGCATGGCTCATAGGTTTTCCAAATTTTATTCCCCAAAATCTGTAATGTTATGGAGTCATTAGTGTTGCTGCTGCTGACGCAGATCCATCATGCCAACAAAAACTTTTATAGGCTGGATCATCAGTTTTTGCACAGTAGTGGATCTCTGTAAGATCTGGAACTGATTAGATTTTTATCATATTCTGACATTAGGGTTTTTTTACACAAATAAATATATTCTGCCATATCTCTGTGACTGAGTCCAGTCTTCTCCAAACTAAATGCAGATTGGTCAGAAGATTATACACTTTCACGGTGACAGAATGACCACTCTCACATGGCTGCTATTTTTTGTCAAAACTCATTCCACCGATAAGTCATGTCAGCACGATTTATTATGTAAATTTGGTTCACTTCTACAGGAGTGTGTCTGTTCATCGTTATTTATTTTGGTCCGGAGGTAAATATAGGTTGTATATGTTTTGGTTGTAGCTGCAGGAATTACAGGATTTGATTGCTTGTGTTTCTAGGGAACGGAATTTATGGATAACCTGGCGAAATGTCTACGATACTACATTGCAGACAGACTCAGCAATGATCCAGGATGGAAGAATATCACAGTGAGTCTAACTTTGATGCAGCCACAAATGTTTCCAGCAATTGTAATAAATGATTTTATAGACACTGTTAGCAGGTAACATGTTCCTTTCTGATCGTATGTTGCTATGCACAGCGTTCAGACGTTAACGTTTAATCTTCCTCCAGGTCTTCCTGTCTGATGCTAGCGTTCCCGGTGAAGGTGAACACAAGATTATGGACTTCATCAGGAGACAGAGAGGTACAACTGACTTGACACATGCCTGTTGAATCACATTAAAACACATTTAGGTTATAGAACAAACACTATAAACAAATAAAAAAAAAAAAGTTTAGAAAATATTGAGTTTGCATTGATATCACTAGTAAATAAACATACAGGTGGATTATTCAAAGCTTTACTACAAGCAATAGAATCTTAAAATCGTAATCAGTGAGGTGCAGGAGGGTTTGACATGATGTTGTCACGCCTCTTGTCCTGATAGAAAAGCGCTTTGAGGATGCACTTATGCTGAATGGTTTTGTAGAGGTTAACAGAAGGTTTGCTGTTAATAGTTTTTCTCTCTCACTACTGAAACACATGGGCAGAACTTATTTTCGACCCGAAAGCGAAGTCAAAAACATTGAATGTGTCAAATGTGCTGCTGTTATATTTGTGTTTTACATTGACAGCTCAGCCCAACCACGACCCCAACACACACCACTGCCTGTGTGGAGCTGATGGTGAGCCTTTAAACCCAGCTTGTGCAGTAAAACACATTCAAAAATGATTTGATTTCTTTTGGTAGCCGTGTGTGAAATAACACCGTTTCTTTCAGCTGACCTGATCATGCTGGGCCTGGCCACCCATGAGCCAAACTTCACCATCATCAGAGAGGAGTTTAAACCCAACAAACCTCGACCCTGCGCACTCTGCGGTCAGATGGGTCATGAAATCAAAGACTGTCAGGGGGTGGCGAGAGAAAAACAAGGAGAGGTGAGCTCTCATTATCAGTTGTGTACACTGAGTATGGGACCAGAACTGCCTTCCAAGCAGTTTGTGATGTCCCAAATGAGGCTTTTAGGCTCATCTTCATCAAGACAGATATTCGGGAATCATAGAGGAAATTTACGGTCTGAGCAGTGACTAAGAAAAAGCCTTATAGTCTTAGACCTTAACATTATTCTGCACAGAAAAGCCCAATTATTCAACAAGAATGAGTCCTGACTGGAGATTTGCTGTCAAAATGTTGGTTAACAAGAAATTTTGCTAATAGGATATTTCACAGCATTTGAAATTTGACTCTGATAGATGCGCAGTCACGAGTAAAATTGCTCCTATGAGTTTCAAATGTATTTTTTTCATACATTTGTTTGGATGTTTGAACTGGATAATTTTCCCAGGATTCATTGTATATTCTTCTGTACAATGATAATAGAGTCTTTCTATAAAATCAAATTTTGTTCATATCTGACACTGTCAGATAGTTTAATAGGCGTGGGGGTGGCGGGGTGGTAACGCATTAATTGTCTTTATCCTGCTGTAAACCGTCTGTATTACACAGTCAGTTGACCTCTAATCGCTGCCTTTCCGTCTTTTTGTTCTCATATTTGCAAATGCTGTATGTGTTTCGCATTCTACTAATGTGACATACATGGATTTAAAAAAAAAAATTTTTTTTGTCTTCAGCATGACGAGTTTGCAGACTCGATGCCAGCGTCTGAACAGGAGTTCATATTTATCCGCCTCTGTGTGCTGCGGGAGGTACAATGTTTTTTTGATTTTGCATTATTAATTCCTTCTTGCATTGTAATAAGTGACAGAACTGCTCATCACTATCTAAAGGGTAAAAAATCGTGTTTATTGCTCAGTCTCCTTGCCTTTCTTGTTTTCAGTACCTCGCCAGAGAGCTGACCATGGCCAGCCTGCCATTTCCGTTTGACTTCGAGAGGAGCGTAGATGACTGGGTCTTCATGTGTTTCTTCGTGGGGAACGACTTCCTGCCACACTTGCCGTCCTTAGAAATCAGGTGAGGTTAAGATCGTGAAAGCTGTGTGTGTTGTCCTTAAAAACGTTGTAACAACTCCGTTATTTAAATTCATGTACTCTGACAGGCCTGAGGTATTGCAGAATTTTGCATCCCTGTCTGATGACTCAATTGGAAACTAACCCAGAGTTTGGCGAGAGTCCTTAAGCAACACAAAGACGAGATTAATTGCAGGACTGTTGGATTATGTTGGTTCTGATAGTGAAAGTTCTGAAGACATCCTGATTATTCTTTTTTTTCTGTGTCTGTAATCCTCCTTTTGGTGTTTATGTGGATTAGAGTTCCAAATTTTTGTTGTTTTTTGCCAGACGTGTGTGTCTGTAAGTGCTGAATTTCCTGCTGCTGCTGTTAATAAATCAAATTTTGCTGCCAGTTTTATGTCCCATCCTGTTTAATTTTTTTCTGATTGACTTGGCTGATTTGCTGGTGGTGTCTCTTGCAGAGAAGGAGCAATTGATCGACTAGTGAACATCTACAAAGACGTTGTGCACAAAACCAGCGTGAGTGTGTGCACATATTTGTGTCATTTGGTGTTTGTTGTAGTGTTGGGTTCTTCTCTTTAAAGCCGGTCTGTGTTGGTCTGTAGGGCTACCTGACAGAGAACGGCTTTGTCAAACTGGAACGAGTAGAGATGATCATGCAGGCGGTGGGTGTTGCTGAAGACAACATCTTCAAGAAACGCAAAGAGGATGACGTAAGTTTGGAGAGACTCAAATTCTGGTTTCGGTGGTATTAGGGTTGAGTATATAAACTGATACCAGCACCCTATAGTGATACTGATACCTATAAAGTACTTTATTTTTTACCCATCATGTGGAAAAAAATTCAGTTTTGTAATATGTCGCCACTGGGATGCCAGCTCAAATCCACCACATCCGAATTCACCACAGCATAGACTGTGTGGGTTGTAGTTGCTGTAGTAGTGAGCATGTTGCGTTAAAACAGAGATTGGTTGTTGTGATTGGCTGTGGGGAAAAAAAACAATGTTTTTCTAGCCCCATATGCAAAAGGAAATTGGATGAGGGTATTGTCTGCCTGAAGAAATTTAGGCAGTGCTTGGTACCGGGATAATTTGCCCTCAATACGTCAAAGATAATGAGTACTGATACTGAGTCATAAGAGACAAACTTCTGTCCAGTAACACAGCCAGGCCAGTTTAACGTCAGTGGTATAAATTTCTATTAAAGCCGTGATTTATTCCTGTCTTCCCCTTTTCTTTCTCTCAGGAAAGTTTTAAGAGAAGAATGAAAGAGAAACGAAAGAGGATGAAGGTGAGTGAATAAGATGGATGATGACGATGATAAATAATAGCCCAGCTGGCTTAAAGAGATCCAAGATAAAGTAAAAAATACATTTATTTGCTTTCTTAGCTAATTTACATTGTCACATTTACCATGGAAAGTATTTTATTTCTAACAATGCTTTTTTTTTTTTTTTTTATCCCACAAAACGTTCAGCAAGTTATCAAGTGATGGATCACATTTGTCAAGGACATTAGTCATTAGCAAACAGCCATATGTTCATACCTGGTGATATTGTCACAGTTTTATCCAACTTCCAATGCCTGCTATCTAGATACAAAAATGTCTAAACGCTCACCGATCTGGATTTTTCTTAAACATCTAAAACTACAGTCTGCATAGGAAGAAATCACCACTTTCAACAGTACAGTTTGTCCTTCATTCCGTGATTTCATAGACGGAGCAGCAGGGCCCTGCCTTCCTGACCACCGGCCAGTTTGCCCCTCAGGCCCTGGGAAGGGGATACCGACCCCAGGCTGTCCAGAACGCACGGCACCAGGCCTACGATATGAGGATGCAGTCCAGTGAGCAGCACAACAGGGTATGATGGATTGCTCTAATATGATGTGGCGCTTCTGCGCGTCTGCGGAATTCTGGAAAATTGCTCCTCGGGGTGCTGCCTCCCTTGTGTGTTTTATGGTAGAGTTGGGTTGTGCTTCTCCAACTGGTGTTCGCAAGAGGAAGCGCGCATCATCAGGAAACAATTGGTGCAGGTTATGCTCTCTAATGTTGAATTGTCAAACACATTTTTAGATATATCCCTAAAAGAAGGTGATATGAAGAGGTATAAAAGATGTCATTTTGTAAGTAATCCCAGGGTCCATCTCCTAGCCAGAACCAACTGTCTCTGCAGTTCATGTGTTACCCTTCAGGTGCCAGCAACATATGGCCTTGACTTAAAAATCACACTTAGTAATGCCCAAAGCAAATATTTAACAGCACTGTGGTGAGCTCACAGAAACAAATTGACCTTGAATGCATTTATTGCTGGGGGCATACGATGTAGGAAATTACCCGTGTTGGCAGGGGTTTACACTCCCTGATTGCCTTCTAGTTTTGATTGTTGTTTTGATGCATTGTGGTGCTCTTCACATTCTCATTCATGGGTTCAGCTCATGTTCCAGTCAGGAATGTCTGAGTCACTATCGACACCTAGTCATTAAGCCAGTCTTACCTGTTGTCCACTATTAAACAGGTTTAAGCATTTTTCTTCACACAACTCTAAATTACAACCTAGTGTTAAAATAATATTTTGGTTGATGGTGGTTCTCACACTGTCTGGAGAACAAGGTATTGTTGCAGTGTAACATGGTGATGATGAGATGTGTTTTCTTCTTTCTGCAGAATGCTGCTCAGTCCCTGAAGGCTGCGATGAGGAACGGGGGAAATGTGAGTTCTTTTGAATTGGAAAATGGTTGTACAGTGACACATGAAAACAATATTCTTTAGAATGTTTTATTAGGTGATTACATCATGCCACGTGATTGTCAGCTTTGACTAATATGACAATAGTATATTTTCATTGTCTGTTTTCTTGCTGCAAATCCACCACCATCATACACTTTAAGATGAAGACTGTAAGTGTTCAGCCCTTCGTTACCCATAAGTGTCTGACAGGGTTAGACTTGAGCCTGAAATGCCATTCAGCTGTTGCCGGTTGCAGCACAGCTTGTCCTGTGCATGTGGAACATATTGTAATTTTGCTGTATATACTAGCACACAACTGAAAAAAGGATTTCCACTTTTGAGGAACAATTGTACTAACTAACCTGAAAGGCCTTGATTTCAAATGTTCATAATAGAAATATTTTTCATCTTTAAAGCTGGTCATCCTTGAATAAGATTCCAGTTTTGACACTGAAATGCCTTTGCTTAGAGACGAATCCAATTGTAGCTGAACAGCAGCCTGTTTGAATATGGACTCAGTCTTTTGCTTCACTTCATGGCCATGAATCTCTTAAGGCGTCTGTTACGCGGTTATGTTTCCTGACCGTGTGCAGTGTTAAATGTATCAACCAACAATAGCCAGCCATACATTAGCACATGAATGAGAGGAGCACAAAGGCCTCGGAAAATTGAAAGGCTGTGTAGCTTAAGTAGTGTTTGTTCTCATTTTCTCTTTCCATTAGCTTCCATCAGATATATATAAAAAAAAAAGAAGTACATGCCGCATCGACCAGATCATTTTGCATGTTTCATTTCATCTGTATACAGAAAATATGAACCAAGCTCGTAAAATGTCTTTGCAGCTTATAATGTAATATTTCGCAGTCAAAAGTTTTTTTTTTATGTTGTAACTGTTGTTGCTCTTATGAAAATAGTCAATTCTGGCTTGTTTTTTTTTTTTTTTTTCCCACCCTGCTCAGTCGTCTGCAGGGCCCAGCAACAGTACAGACAGCAGGGGCATGAAGAGGAAAGCGGAGGACAGCGACAGCGAGCCGGAGCCTGAGGACAATGTCAGGTAAACCCTCACAAGCATGTTGGGTGGGGTTTTGGACTTAAAATGGATGCGTGCTGCTGTTGGGATAGTAACCACAGAAGGCATATTCTGCTTAGTGATGAGTACAAGGTTGTTACGCTACAGTTTCTAAGCTGTGTTTAAAGAATGTGGATGTATGTCAACACAGCTGGTTTAGAAATGCTTTTACTTTGAAAAGAACTCCACCAATGCAACGTAAGCTGAGCTCATACCTCCATCCCTTCTCCATGGCACCGGCCCCTCTAGCAGGACCGACCATCAGTATTGCCCAAGAACTGCCCGATGACCAAGACAAAGAGCTCAACCTAGCCTCAAAAGTTCCCTGATCCCACCATGATCAGCGTCCATGAGTCGTGCTTAACATTATGATACATGGCCCCATTGTGGGGTTGTGGTGTGGCAGAGCTCATAGTCCTGATGAGACGACTTATGCCATAAACGAGCGCTATTGTCACTAAGGGTTTATGGGTTTTGTTGATTAGACCATCAGGAATCAGGATCCAGGGTTTCCTATCAAATATTGCTCTGTCGCGAGATGATCAAAGTTATTCACTTCAATGGTTCTTCATTGGTTGTAATGTTATTTCTGATATGTATCCAATTCTGATCCAATGAATTTTTAATTTAGGAAATTTTTTAAAAATTAAAGATTTTCTATGCTTTAACCCAAATTATTTCCAGGTTGTCCATGGCTCTGATCACTAGCCCTATTCACTGATCGTGTTGGACTCGGATTGTAATTTACTTGTACTTGTTACAATGACTGTTTTGGAGGTTTTCGTCAGGCTTAAAATGAGCTTTGGGGTTTTGACTACACACAACACTAAGTAATGAACAGTTTGGTGGCTGGATGAAAAAAGTTACATTTCCTGCCTGTTCAGCAGTTGTTTTATCAGTTGTTATTAAAATGCACTCAGAAAGGATATTATAAATTACCATTAATGATCTCTGTGCTGGGGTTTTTCCTTTGTCAGTCGAAGAGGCCTCTTAAGGTGGTCCAAAAATGTCTCTGCAAGATAATCCTCCTTTTTTTGTTCGTTTTGGAACTTCTAAGCTGACTAAAATCGTTTTAAAAGCCTAAACAGGATAAAAATGCCCCATAGAAGCACTCCATTGGTAATCAAAAGATCCAAAGTGATTGCAGAGGTTTGGAATAAACCTTTGCCAATAAATCATGTAAATGGTGAACCTAATTATTTCTTGGCTGCACAGTTTTTTCTTACGGCCCGCATCCTATCAGAGATGCATGCTGACTTATATTTCTCTGCTCCTCATCAACAGTGGCTTTCAAGCTGAACTGGCTCTCCGCACAGTTCGTTTTTAATTGAAATTCTTAGAGAACTGAACGTGATAGGATGCCTTGATGATCAGAAAATAAAAAATATCGACTTACTCAAACATGACAAAATGAAAGAATCTGAAATTGACTGAACCATCAAGCAACATAAAAAATACAATAAATGCCCCTTTTTCATTTGCTTTCCTCCCTTTGCTGTGTCCAATAATACTAAGCATGTATTGTTATCAAGTTGTTGCTTGATTAAGAGAAACCCAGTATCTGCTATGACTGAGCTGAATTGGGTTTACAGTAAACATGACCCTTCAGCACCGGGAGCTGAAATAACACTCACCCAAGATGATTGTTGTGGAAGACGACTGCTTGACGTATTCATCATTTATGCACACGTGACACCACTGTTACGATTAATTGTGTCAGTCCATGTAAACGCTAGACCATATTAAATAACATCCCGTGTAAACAGCTGACCCAAAATCTTAAGTTGAAATTGAGAAAAGTATGGGTTTAACCATGCTTAGTTATTTATAAAACCTGCTATTATCTAGTAGTTTTCTTGGTGCTGTGGATACATTAGAAAACATTACCATTATTACCATCGTAGCACACGTAAAGGCCAGGTTTTGGCACTTACTGTGCTGGTAAAGCAGTTGAATTTAGTGTATATTTCAGCTAGGAGTTAATAAAATGGCTTTAAGATGAATCTTTACAGACTAGCTTCAGTCAGGCAGGATGGCATTAACAAACAACCAGAGAGATGGACTCATTAATGCCACCGTGCTGCAGCACAAGCTGTTCAACTCTGCCACCTCCCCGACACACACACACACACACTTAAACATACACTCTCCTCTCCCCTGAGCTACTGCTGCCTTCTCTCGCACACGATGAATATGGAAAGCAGGAATATTCGAGTAAATTCCTCTGTGACGCACTTGTCAAAACTGCTAAATCCATCGGGCTAAATTGGTATTCATGGAGGCTTTCCTCTCAGGAGCTGGCACTCCCCGCGGGCTCCTTCGAGGATCCACCACACAGATGCTGGACGGCCTTGATTATGTGTGCGTCACCTCCCCAAATCCACCAAGAAGTCAAAGCCATTAAACTGTTGCGGCAGCAGTGAGGAAGTTAGCGCAGTTTTCTTCAGTCTATAGATGAACAGCAGTGACTTCGATGAGCAAATCTATTGTTTAGGTACGTTTACAGGAGAGAGATCTGATCCAGCAATAAAAAATTATTTACATTTCAAAGTCACAAACAATATAAATAATGGAACAAACGGTTCACAGATGTAAAAGAAAAAACTGCATCCAGACAGGAATAGCTGCAACAGTTAGTCGACTAATTGAGCAATCAGCAGAAGAGTTTACTTCAATTATTTTGATAATTGTTTGTTTTGATATTTTCATGCCATTATCATATTAAGAAAGCTGCTGTTCAGTTTTTCAAATCTGAGATTTACTTTTCTTTAATTCATGTATGGAACAATCAGATTGTTTGATAATGAAAATAATTTTATGTAGGTGGGAGTAAAAGTATTATTTTATAGTTTTGTGAGGACTTACGGAGCGAGTGAGCGAGCAAGTTCTTCTGGATGTCTGAGCTGTGTGTTTATTTAGCTGAGCAAACAATATACAGATTAATCTTAATGTTAAACTTGAATTCTGAGCCCACTGGCTAGTTTTTGGCTAAATTTCTCCTGATGAGCATAATTTGGTGTTGCAACGGTATTTCTAAGCTTCAATGGCTTCCTAGGAGTCTTGCAGATTTCTTCCTGCTGTTGCTTGTTTTGTATATTGATATTGTGTTGGTAATATTTTAACACGTTATGGCTTATTCAACTTGAGATTTGTTGATCAAAATGCACTGAGAAAACACACTTTGACTGAGCAGAAAGCCATGTTAGAGACTTGTTAAAGATCATGTTGCTGCTGTGTTTTTTGTAATTATTCCAGAACTGTGTGTCTTTGAGAGAAAACAGTGAAGTTTAACCATGTTGTGTGTGCTGCAGGCTGTGGGAGGAGGGCTGGAAGCAGAGATACTATAAAACCAAGTTTGACGTGGATGTGACGGACGAGGAATTCAGGCGGAAGGTGGTCCAGTCATATGTGGAGGGTCTCTGCTGGGTGCTGCGCTACTATTACCAGGTAAGCTTGAAATCACTCTATGGCTTCATTCACACGTGTCATTATGTGAACCTTGGGCTATTCAGCTGAGAAGGACCATGTTTTTTTGACAGATGGGACCTGAGAGAGGATGTATTCACTTATTACTGTGGTTAAATGTTGACACTTTTAAGTGATTTCCAATGATTTTCCATTTTATGTAGCTTCACATTCACCACATCTCAAATTCAGCTGTAGTTAACCTTCCTTAGAGCACGTTTCGGTAAGATATTATAAACCTATTTTTTTCTATCTATTAATTAAATTACCAACAGTCATCAGTAAGTCAAAGAAAATAAAACAATTCATCATGTCAGTGTCTTTTGCACCCTGTAATAAGCCTGTTTAATCATATCTTGGGGACCAAATTAAATGATTAAATGATGACTACCTGTGTGCACATATTGCACAAGAGTGTTCCACAAGGTTAAAGAATACTGGTGAAATCGCTGTCAAAATTGCCCAATGCTAACATGATAGTTTGACAATTGAGTATTACTGGGAATCAAGCATGAGGAGCATGAGAACCACAAGGAAGAAATTTCCCTTCCTGGTCTTCCTTTTTTTTTTTTATATTGCCTTTTACTGTGTATGGAGTTGTTGATAATGCTGGAAGAGCAACTTTTCTTGCCATGATGTCTGCTATTGTATCAGCCTCTCACCATCTACCTTTGACCAGACAATAGGAACACCCTCTGATATATGGCCCACGATTGGCTAAAAGTATTGTCCACTGTAGAACTCAGTAAGCCTGAATACAGAGTCTAGAGTAGGTTTAGATGTTTAATATTTTTTCAGATCGCTTTAATTACAATGTGCTCAAAGGTTTTATGTTTTTTGGGTTTTTTTTTTTTTGTCCCACGACGCTAAAATTTAACTACATTGAGCTTTTTGTAATACAGACACCATGAGAGCTCCACAAATGGTAAATCAGAACCTCTGTCACGCCCCCTGGTGGCTGGCTGCACTAGGCCATATCTCTGAAAATCGTTTGATTTTTAGAAAGCAGATGAGACTTCATGATTGACAGCTGAGCTCTGCTGTGATTGAGTTGGGTGGTTGTGTGGGTGAGACCTTGATATCTTGGTCAGACTCAAATGACGTCACCAGTGCACAATGGCAGAGTTTGTATCAGGCATATATTGGCTTCATTTTGGTTAAGGAAGTGTCAGTTATCTGTATTTTTTTTTTTTTTTTTACAGAGACACAAGGTTCTCTTTGGCTTTTGCAGCTGACACATTTAGCCTTCCTTGTAGTGGTAACCAGCCTTATTTATATCCATGCAACTAACAATAACAATGTTCTTGTATGTTCCTAATGGAAATATTAAGTTTTTTCCTAGCATGTGTTAGAAAAATTATGTAGTTGGATGCAAAGGTCATTTTTTTTTTTTTTTTAAGATATACATGTTTAAGATGATTAATTATTTGCATTGAGATAGTCCTTTAAATTACCCATCCATAGAAATCTGCAAATTTTTAACATTAGCTGCTAATAATTAAAACACCACTCATTTGATAACTATATGATCTTGATTCTGAGCTGCAGTGTTAATATTCTGACACACAAATTACCAAATTTTTCTAGGAAGATTATAAGTCTTCATGACCTTTAAAAACTCTAATAGATCTTCACTTTGTGCGTTTCCACTCATTGAGTCTTTCTTTCTGCAGCATTAGTTGATATAATTAACAGGTCCTGTCCTAATCACACGGGGGAAAAAAGCTGTGAATGTCATTAAAATGTGAATTAAATAAGTTTAATAAACTTTAGCCCTGCAATGGTAAAATTTGCATTATGTTGTCTGTTTAGAGTCCTTCCAGCTCAGGATTTCTTGAACAAATAACTAAATCCCAACAGTAGTGAATTGACTTAAATTTTCAAATCATCACAGTACAATCAACTGACAATAGCATGAAAAGACCTCTGAGTGTTACTCTATTCCAGTTGATAGTTTAGTGAGAAAGGTAGATTTAAATCAGCTTTTGGTCTGAATTCATCTTAAAAAATATTCAGAAAAATCCAAACTAAGAATTGGGTTCTTTTAGTTTAAGGAGGAACTCTGCCAAGAAATGGATCCAAAAACATGCCGCAGATTCAGTTAAATTGTTTTTTAAAGGCAAACAGCTAACGCGCGACCTGTGTTTGTCACAGACTGAATAGTCAAGAACTGCTGGAGTGTCTCCACAAACAAGCGTCTGTGCAGCGCTCTCTCATATCTTCACTCACGGTTTGCAATGTGATTAAACACTAAATTGTTTTATTGCTGCGAAACACTGATCTTTATCTTAAAATGAAATAATCAGCCGTGGGCCCTCTTCAGGAAAGCCGGGGGGGATTTGTCTGGGCTGATTGTGAGCCGGGTATATGAACGCGTGATGTTGACTCCACATGCTCGCCAATCCGCGGTCCGTCTCAGGGGTCCGTCAGATGAATTCATTAGCGGGCCCCTCGGCGTACGGGGACGTGTCTGCTCTCAGCTGCCACACATTCACGGTTGTATCTGTCAAGTTATGAGCACGCACACCTCACCAAACGATCCGAGGACAGCAGAGCTGGGTGTATCCAAATCACAAGCCTCATACTCTGTTCTTTATCACAGTTTGTTCCAGTTTTTTTTCTTTTAAATGATGGAAGAGGGAGGTTCCGTACTTGCAGTCTGTTTGAGACAGCCTGCTCCCGTAACATCTTCTAAAAGTCAACAGGAGATCTATCATCTTTGTCATAAATTAATTTATATTTTAACAATATGAGTACAAATTATGAAATTTTTCTTACTAATAGGAGTGCATAGATGGATTAATTTTTGTATTAATAATATACCAATAATGTTGTGAATTAGATCCACCATTTTGTCTATGTGGGAACTCTGCAGTCGGTGTAAATAACATGTTCATGAATTAACTTTATGGTAATATTGGATGCTCATTTTAATTTTATTGCATTGAACTGATGGCGTTTTTACTCTTTGGCTTGCTCTCATTGATTATGATTTAGTGTTCATGGTATGTTTTAGATCAGTGAAATGTAATCTGTTTAATTTGCGCTCAAACCAATGTTATATTCAGAAGAAACAACAGTGTTTTAACACTTAAAGATGAAATCAGGTTCCCGGCACAAACTCTGAAAAGGGACTTCTATTTGAATTATTGGTTTTTGTCTACTTTAATAAAAGGAGTGCCAAAATGTTTTTGAAACAAATTATAATTGAAATAATGGTGTTTGAAAATTATTTTGAGTAGTGGTCAGTAAGTTTGGGAAAATATAACAAAGGAAGTGGGACAAACAAATAATGCACAAAAGGCAAAAACTGTGAGCTAATGAGATACAAATAAAACTACAGTAGCAACACATAGCAAAGAAGAGCATATAGCAAGTCGAGATGCATCAAAAAACACAAAAAAAAAAAAACAGACAGAGGACCAGAAATAATTTAACAGTGGCAATTAACAAATCAGCAAATAGCAATCAAGCAAACTACAATGAAACATTTCCTTGTCCATTCACATATTTATTTTCTGATAAGTACGTTTTCTAATGTTGTGGTGAATGAGTGGTAGTTTGTCAAAAATAATTTGTCTTCTCGCAATAAAACAATCTTCTCTAGTTGTTGCTGCAGTAGTTTGGCTTGTTTTCAGTGTGATGTTGGTGGAGGAGCCACGTACAGTATGAGATTTCAACATAACTCTATTTAAAATAATCATGCTGTTCCTGACTTGTGGTCCACTGTCAGATCTTAATGTAACGGTCTTTATTGAATGATTAATCAGTCAAATTGCATTATTTTTTTTTAAACATTTGAATCACTGATCCTGACTGGGCAAAATGACTTGTTGATTATTCAAAGAAACAAGACTTCCTAAAAACAATAGTTTGTAGAGCACGACTGATATTGGATTTTTGTGGCTGATACAATATTTGGGTATTAAAAACATTCTAATGTTGATATATCAGCTAATTTCCTTTAGACATATGTTTATGCATATACTTTTTATATAATCTGTGGTATGTTTAATGTGAATTGTGCTTTTCAGAAATTTGTGATATGTTATAGAGACAGAATATGTTACAGTTTTCAGATTTTATTTTCCAAAATTACATCACTTCACTGTTTTCACATCTGCAAACATCAGATATTGTTATTATATGTATTATGTCCGATGTTATATGCATATATATACATATAATATTGAAGCGATAACATGAGCGAGCAGCTTCTTGCTGTCCGCTGTCCACGACAGTAAATGCAAGTCTCATGGTCTTTGACCCGTGATGGCTGCAGTCATAAATGAATTTCTCCTAAAGTCAAGGCATCCTGTTATATTAACATTAATGATCCATGCGATTATTTGAGTATGGCGATTGGTGCCTCTACCTTTTATCATGGTAAAATCCCATATTATCATCTGAATCACCATCTTTACAAACAGAGGCTATCGGAGGGCCTCGTTTGCTCAGAGGTGGATTGTGGGAAGTGAAGGTCGTCCTTTGGTGGGAAGCTTGTTTGTCTGAGAAGGATAAGTGGCGCCAGCGATGGAGCTGCGGGATTAGTTGCTGTTCTTTCAATTGCTCTTCTTCTTTGCTCCTACAAATATTTCAGAAATGCGGAGCAGGGGAAGGGAATTATTGTTCAGATACGAGAGCCTCTCAGCAGGTGCCCGAGAATTTGCCGTCCAAATGCTGGTTCAGGCGCTGATGCAGCACGGCCGCTCTTTCCAATGCCTGGAAGAGGTTTAGCTCCTTTCTCACTCAAGCAATGAAAATAATTTAATTTTAGAGTTGGGGCGGGCAGTTTTTTAAATGTCAACTCAGTCGCATTAGTCTGATCAGATTGGATCTTAATCTTTGTGCTACATTGAAGTTTTGTGGAAAAAGGGCAAAGAAAAGCTTCTTTTTCTTTCCATTTACTAGACTTTTCATTTTGTCCTGTTAGCACATCTGTTAGAACAAATCTAAAACTACAGTATTTGCAGCTGTTTCATTTTCTCAAAAACATTATATTGATTTTATTTTTTGCTGGTATTGGCAAATGTTATATGTACTCGGTTTTCCACAATGTTGGATGATGCACAGTGCAAAATACAAATGCAGATCCTGCTTTTGTAGCTATGAAATAAAAAAAATATATATAATATATCACCTTGTGTTGCAATACTGCAATATATGGTAATGTACTATGTCCTGAACCATGTATCATAATATGTATTGTGTCGCCCGATTTACTGTGGATACTGTTTGAATCCTAAATTTTGTTATTGTCACTTACTCAGTCTTGAATCCAATATGAGTGCCAAATATTATGATTTTATCATCTTAAATGTGAGAATTGGCATCATTATCTAACTTTCAATTTTAGACTTCACTTTATTCAAATTTCCCCACTGTGGGACAAATAAGGGAACTATCTTGTATTAAATGTCTTAGTGATTTGGAGAATAAACAAATTGTTTTTTAGGCTATTGCATTAGATGTTTACATAATAAAATGAAACACAGTTATTCGTCAGCGTTTTCCTTGCTGCAAATAGGGTGGTGGTGGTAGGTGCCAAGGAAACATTTTTCTTGTAATTTTCTTAAAACTTTAGATTTATGCTGATTAGCACAGTTTGAGATTTTTCAGTTAGTCAGTTTATAACAACTCTAAAAGGTGGTTCAAAGTGTCCTTTTTTTTTTTTACGGTGCTATGGCAGTGTTTCTTGTTAGTGTTCCAGAAATATTAACTACTACTATTGCCTTTTAAACAAATAGAAAAAAATGTACAGGACACAAATGAAGCACTTGCACATAACAACCATCAAAACGTAGCCCCTATACAGGGAAGTTGCTCTCCTCAGGTTTGTTCGCATTCTCGTCATCACAGTTCATAGCCAGAAGCAAACATTACTTTTTTTTTTTTCCCCTCTTAATCTGTTAAGATACTTTGTGTGTGTGTTTGTAATCCACACAACCACGTCTCTGTATCAGTCCTTTGTGCAGCAACGTTTTCACCTCTTAAACACATACACACAATATCGTACACCAAGAAGGTTTCAGATTCAGACACAAAGCGCTTTAGAGAAAAATCAGTGGTGCTATTGACTGACACCTGCACTCTTCAGACTGGAGGACGTCACTCGGGAGGTCACTCTCTTCCTTTGCTAATCACTAACGTAGCTGCCTGCCACCTCGCATTCATATTCCAAAGTCAGGCACCTTAATCTTCTGATTTATACTCTTGGATGTCGACAAAGTCGAACACCACCCTAACAGCGCCGCGATGTGCTACTGCGCTCACTGCATGTGGTAGGAAACAGTGATGAAGTTTAAGTTTGCCTTAATTGTGCCAACATTGGTCTTTTGAAGCGGTGGTGCCACCTCCAAAATTAACATTAAAAGCTCTGATACTGGTTATACTGTAAATAAATAAGATGTTAGCCATTTATTAAGATGTTTGTTGGTAAGTGAACTGCAGCAATCAGACAATCATTTAGTGATTCAGTTCTTGAATAAAAATTGATTTGCAGCTTTTTGGATGATTGAATAATTGTTTCATTGTTAAATTTTTCTGATATCCTTTGCAAAAAGTAAACGTCATCTTGTCTTTATCATTAATGATAGTCAATGTTGTATCTTTGAGTTGTGAACTGTCATTTTTGGCAGTTTGACATTCGATAGACTAAACAAATATTCGGCAGATAAGTCAGTAACTTAATAAGCGGTCATGAGTTGCAGCATATGGCCTGTCAGCTTTAAGTTCATTATTGTCTCTGTATTGATTCGCAGGGCTGCGCCTCCTGGAAGTGGTACTTCCCATTCCACTACGCCCCATTCGCCTCCGACTTCAAAGACATCAAAGGGATGTTCAGCGACTTCGAGAAGGGGACCAAACCGGTAAGACTGGACTGAAAACTTCCACTGTTACTTTGGTTGTCTCTGTCCTTCTTTCTCATCATCTTCATCTCCATAATCGTATTCTGAAAAGGAATTTATTTCCCTTTTTCCACTGCATTGAATCTAATCAGCTCGCACTCATCGCAGTGCAACACCTGTCAACAACGTATTGCAGAGTCAGCTGGTTCTGGCTATATGATGGACTCTGGGATTCATTACTGTATGACACCAGATACTTGATTATGACATAGCGTGGCTACGGTTCATTTAATAGTCTCTTACATTGGACTATATATGCTGATGTTAGCGTACCCAGTTACGATGCCTTAACATCGTCTTGACATCTGAACACATTTCTTCTATTTGCTTCAGCAGTTGGTTGTCTCACTGCCTTCAGCCTGCGTGGCTGAAGTGGAGTTGAGGTTTAAAGTTCCAATCCGACTCCACTATCAAACATGACATTTCACCCCCCCTGTTTTAGCATCACATAACTAACACCAAATCGATCGGAACAGTTACCATTTCAACATACATACAAGCCATCTTTGGGAAAATTTTGTTTGGTCTGTTCCTTGAGTTCTTAGTTCCAGTTCATGTCCCATCTGCTAACAGGGATGGGCAGGGGTTTATGACCTATCCTACAGCCGGCCACCAGGGAGTGATCAAGACATTATGGTTTCGCTTAATGAGAGCTCTCATCTCATCCATCTTTGTATGCAGTCATTGATTGGATGTTGTCCCACTAAGATTGGGTAAGTTTGTAATGTGCTTGTTTGTGGTTTTTGTCTGCAGTTCAAGCCACTAGAGCAACTGATGGGAGTGTTTCCTGCCGCCAGCGGCAACTTCCTGCCCGAGACATGGCGGACCCTCATGACCAGCCCGGTGAGTGTCACGTCCAGAGCCAGATGCTAAGAGGTCATCATCTTACAATACAAGTGTCTTACTCTAAACCAGAGTTCACTAATAGGTGAACCTCAGTATGGTTCTGGACCCAGATGCCGTCCTCTCCACACCTGCCCATAACCAATTAATCACTGATAATTGGCACATTTTGCTGGAGTGTTTTTATTTAAAATGGTGCCTTTTTTTTTTTCTACCCTTTACGTTAGTGTTTTAGTGGCACAGGAAATTCAGACCAATGCATGCATTTTAAATAATCTCATGCGATCCCTTTTTAGCCAATCACATCTGTAAATTCTGAACGCTGGCCCAAAAACTCCATCGGAGTCATTCACAATGAAAGGACAAATCCTTTTTTAACTTTCGGTTTCTGAGCACTGACAGACTCAGTGCCCCCATCTCTCTTTTCACATTAACCATTATAAATTACTTTTAAATAAACAAATGTTAAACTATAAAAAACTGAATATAGTTGATAAATATTTTATTTTAGCAGCTGTATTAAAAATCTTCTAAAGTGATACCGCATTACTGTAATGCTATGTTATTTAGGGTTAAAAAGGCAGCAACGGTGACTGTTAAAATGTATATATCTAAAAAGTTCAATATAAAATGCTAAATGCTTTATTTGCAGGAATAATAATGTTGTGTGAAAAATGCTTAAATTAAAGAAAAGAAATTGTGTGTCTTTATCCTTCTATAGTATTGATAACTGTGAAAACCATGAAACCGTGATGTATCATCTGAAATTAATCATGTCAACCAAATCTACTATCCTGTGGCAGACATCCTGTTCTGGGCCTTTGCCTAAGGATGTTCATTCACTCTGAACCCTTCCTGAATTTTAATTGAATACCCCTGTTCTAAACGTTTCTCTCGACGAAGGATTCCTCCATCATCGACTTTTATCCAGACGACTTTGCCATTGATCTCAACGGCAAGAAATACGCCTGGCAGGGTGAGTCACTTTCCCCGTCGATAACCCAGATAAACTTCTGTCAGATAACAGATAGTATTCTTTAATTAGGAGGATATCAATATTCACTATTGCATAGTTCATTTTTTTTATCATCAAACGTACCCATTTTACTGACAAATGAAACTGAAATAAAGTTTTTTTTCAAGCAATATTTTTATTTTTATAGTGAGGTCTCATAGTGGCCAGTATGAAGCAAACACCAGACGAATCTCCAAACATTGTTGAGCCGTTTGTAAATTTCACAACATGTAAAAGCCATGTGGAGTACAATTATTACTAGTTTGTTTGTTTTTCAAGGTGTGGCACTGTTGCCGTTTGTGGATGAACGTCGGCTGAGAGCAGCGCTGGCTGAAGTCTACCCCAACCTCATGCTTGAGGAAGGTGAGCAAACGCCCCACAGCGGGAGACTCGATTTTCTTATTTTGTCTTTTTGTTTCCGTGCTAAGTTAATAACTGTTTGACATGTATGCTACTCTGACACTCCTGATTGTACCCAAATCACTTGTGTGATTCAAATTAGACTGAATTTACCATGTATAAGTGGGAAGGAATTTTTTTTCATGTAGTTGCCGTGGCTTCAGGTATTTACCGTGCTGTTCTGTGTTGCAGTGAAACGAAACAGCCTGGGAAGCGACTTGTTGTTTCTCGGGAAGGCTCACCCGCTCTTCGACTTCATCCATGAACTGTACCGTGCTGAGTCTCTCGAGGTAACACAGTCACATTAGATCCAGTACAGATCAAACTTTTGTTCATTGTCAGAAACAGGGAGTTTATAGGACACTGAAGTATTGCCTTTGGGCTTTCAAAGAAAAACACTCTGAGATTGCTATTATCCACACTCATTTAGTTTGGATAATGTAAGGGAAAATAAGTAGAGGTTCCTCTGGTCTACATGCTGTTGCTCTGTGGCTGCTGGCTCTTAAAGGCTCTGTTTATCATTTCCCTCAGGGAACTGAGATCCCTGCAGAGCTGTGCCATGGAATCCAAGGTACTTTAAATCTTGATGACGACCCTATTCTACCAGATAAGTAAGGAACACCTGCTTTATTCCCACTTTTGTACATTTTGTCCTAGTGTTTCCTTCAAAGAGTCCTGAAGGGAGAGCTGGTCCAGCGTGATGACTCTGACTGGCTTATTTATACATGTTTTTGTGGTATTTACTCTTCAGAACAGTGATGTCGCCCATTCCAATGCTGCGGGACATTTTGCAGAATATGTCGATCGGGTAAGGGCCGTCATTCTCGTGTTAATCAGAAGGCTTAAACCTCAAACATTTTGTGATGTTTACACTGCTTTTGTTCTAGGATGAGATCTCTGCCCTTGGAATAGGCTTCAAGAATAGTACTTTTAACACTGACGCTGAAGCACTTTGACGTGATGGTTTCTCTCTGTTTATGCAGGGTGATGAAAGTCATGCTGCTATTCTTTGAGATATTCGTGCTTGAACTCTGACTCTACTTTTGCTCGTGGAATAAATGCAAAAATGTCCTTTTAATCTGACCGGCAGTCTTATGTCCCAGCTATTCAGAATGTAACGATATAAAACAGTGAAGGAACCGCAAATCATCAAAGTAGAGCAGCTGGAAACAAACAATGTTTAGTGCTTTGGGGTTTTTTTCTGAAAAATGTGATGATATATGTGACACTTTATCAATGTAAGTTTTTTTTGTTGGAAACAAACAATGTTTAGTGCTTTGGGGTTTTTTTCTGAAAGATGTGATAATATGTGACACTTTATCAATGTAAGTTTTTTTTGGTTTTTTTTAACAACTTTAGCCTTGTTGTTTATTTTTTTGAATTATGTATTTACACTACCCCAAGTGTTTCCATGAATCAAACCCAGAGAAATCCTCAGTTTTGTTTGCAATAAGGCAGTGTTTCTAGTCAAGTCAGCTTTATTTATATAGCGCCAGTTTGCAACAAAAGTAATCATAAGAACCTTCATATATAGAGCCAGTTGACCAAATTCTCTGATTATCCATTATTACTTGATTTAATCTTAAAAATGTATATAATTATTAAAGCGAGGGTTTTGTTATTTAATTTCAGCATCTTTGGGAAAAATTCCGTTATAACCTGAAAAACATAATTCAATTGGTCAGAAAAAGATTAGATTTCTGCACCTCCTCTAGGCTCTGTATGCAGGCTTTTAAAATCTACCTCATGACAGTTTTCGCCCAATCATGTTTCATTTCTGAGATATAGTGTATAGATATAGTGCACATCCTCATAGACAAAGAAAGGTTGATACAATGACATCTTGGACAGGAGATCTTCAACATTATCAACAACTGCGTACACGAGGCAAAAAAAAAGGAAGGGTTCTGCATCTATTTAAAGCACGGGGCGGAGTCAGGAAGCAGAGTTGCTGCCTTATGAGTCTCATGCGTAAATATCATAATTTACAAACCTCGGCTTTAACTAACAGAGACCCCTTTAGATTGGCTGCTATAGCTTCAAAGAATCAGAGTGGAAGGAAGTCAGTGAACGTGAATAAATAGGTCCATGTGAAACACTATTTTGAAAGTATCTACGCCTATCGTAACATTTTTTTTTTTTTTTTTGTGAAGGACACGAGACATAAATGTTGGGCGTGTTAAATGGATACAAGCGCTACCATCTTGTGATGATTTCCTGTTTAGCCAGAGCCCCCACAGTAGTGATTGCGCACCGTAGCCACAGTATCAACATTTTTGGAAAAATGTTTGGTTTGGCCCATGTCCCATCTACGAGCATACAGGTAGAATGGTTTATGACCTACACCGCAGCCAGCCACCAGGGGGTAATTGAGTTGTTTTCATCTGTCACAGGTACTGCTTTCCTCGACGTGAATAAATTTTCACCAATGGTTGCCCGTAACCGTGATATTTCATGTGAATAGAACCAAGGTCTGAGGTGGTAAACATACACAGACGCACGTTATTCTCTTGCTGTCTAGTGAGCAATTTAATGTTGGGAGCCAAACAAGACATATGATGACACAAAAGTTTTTAAATAGATTGATTCTGATAAATTAATTCAGTTTGAGTCTCAGTTTTCATCAGTGATTCTTTAACAACCCTTGTTCATCACACCATGTTGTGTACTGATCGAGGCCTCCATCTTAGCCTGAATTCCATAATATGTGTTTAAGAAATGAACAAAATCATTATGAAATTATATTGCAGACACATTTCCTCACTGCAAAATTATTAATTATTTGAGCATTTTTCTCAGATTGTTGATGTCGTTTGAAGTCCGTTACTATGTCTTAGCAGTGATATTGAATCTTAGGTATTTCTTTTGTCCACCCCATCTGTTGAAGGCAAACATGCAATTTGAAACGCAATCGTGATCAAAATAACAACTTTACACAATACTTGATGTAAAAGACAGAACAAAGATCTCGGAGCAGCTCTGTGACTTGACGGTTAACAGTATGTAGTTTTCTGTACACATGTACATAGTACATGTACTTCATTTGAACAGATCTCAGGATCTTTTATTTTCTCTGATGTTTTTCCGTCCAGACATTTGCAGCTCGGCTTCAGAGCAGCTTATTTATAGACTTGCATGTTCCCGCCTGTCATTAGAATCATAACGGGCTGAAAAGACATTCAGGATCATGACAAAAATGACGCGTTGAACTCGAGGAGGCAGGTTTAACATGGCAAACTCAGGATCTTTGTGATGGAGGGGAGATTATTTTTTTTGAGAACTGTGAGCTAATGTAATGCCTTCTGTCTCAAATGAAAGTTATTTTTCTTCTGCTTTCCAGAGTGAAGTTCAAGGACCCGCAGTATGCAGATGGCTTTGAGTTCAAAGCGACCCTCCTTACAGGAGCCAAGTAAGGGTTTTTCTTTGCTAAGCAATTAAGCAGTGGAAAGTGTTTTTTCACTCAGCAGTTGAGTTAAATGGTTGATACCCTGTTTTTATGTTATCTACACAAAACCCACAAACAAAACCACACCTTGTCGCTGTCAGCCCCACCTTGCATTGGTTCTTACTGGAGACCATTTGAGCTAATTTTAAGCGTTTTATTTTTATCCTGGGACTCACCCAGAGTAACTTGTCCATTTTAAAAAAAAAAAAAAAAAATGCTTTTCTTATCTATTACATAATAAAAGCAATTTAAAGCAATAATCTATAATTTAAGCAATCTAAAAAAAAAAATAATTTCCCTACGGGGATTTAATAAAGTCATCTCTATCTAAGAGCGGCATACATTTGTGTCACGGCCCTGAACTCTGTGAATACTAATTGTCCTTCATTTAAAATAAAAAAGCAGACATTGAAATACTTTCACATAACCTTTCCCAGGGCAGATTTGACTTAGACTTTGAATTTTCCAGGATACCCATACATAATAAAAGCAATTTAAAGCAATAATCTATAATTTAAGCAATCTAAAAAAAAAATAATTTCCCTACGGGGATTTAATAAAGTCATCTCTATCTAAGAGCGGCATACATTTGTGTCACGGCCCTGAACTCTGTGAATACTAATTGTCCTTCATTTAAAATAAAAAAGCAGACATTGAAATACTTTCACATAACCTTTCCCAGGGCAGATTTGACTTAGACTTTGAATTTTCCAGGATACCCAATAAGGTCCTGAAGCCTGAGGACTGGGAAAAGCGAGGGGAAAGGGGATCATGGAGACCCCAGCTTGGATTCAACCCAAACAGACAGCAGGCTCACCTGGACCAGTCCGGCTTCCGGGCCCTGAGGTACAACTCTGTTACCTCTCATTTTAGCATTATGCTTACACTTGAGTAAAATCCCTGAACATAACCTAGTTTCAGTCTGGACAATGGGGATATAACGATCCACTACGGGCCTAAATGGGAATATTAATGAAAATATGTGACAAATCAAGCCATTTGAGATGTGAAATAAGTCGCAGTTGCTGCTAACATTAGCTTGCACATATTTTGCTCTGCCAGTCTGAGTTTTTTGTGTTGAACTTTCGCTCAGCAGTAGTGAAACAGCACACAAAATACTTCACCTGTAACCTTTATTTACTGGCATCTTAGCTTGTTAAACTACATATTAACACGGTAACGCAGATCGTTGCAAATTCGCATCATACCGCTTGCATCCAGACTGCAGCTGAGATAGCCTTAGTTTGAAAGCAAAAACACAAATAATAATTTTTTTTTATTTGATTGTAAATAAATTCAGGTGTCAAGGGGTTAAGCATCGCTGGACTGCTGACCAAATACAAACTATCTACAACTTTCTGTCTCTCAGCACTCGTTGGCTTTCGATCACCACCCACTCTCTGTTCTCTCTTAAAGGCTACACTGCTCTTACAACACCTGATGACGACAACAATACGACTAGTGTTGAATTAGTTTACAGAGAGAAAATAATTTGACTAAGTGTGTCAAAGTCTGTGTTTAACACAGAAAAATCCCCACAAAAAACTCAAACGTTTCTCCTTTATCATCCTCATATGAAATGTGACCCTTAGTATCAGTCTAATGAAGTACATCCCGAGAGGGTAATTGTAATTTCATTTTCATCAGCTTTTAAACGGGGAGAAATCTGCCTCCAAACCTTTGGTTCGGTCGTGTTAAATATGCTCCACATTTGGGAGAGACAAGTACAGTGTGTCAAAATGTAAAATGTGTCTAAATGTTTGTAACGGTCCCCATTAAACAGCCATCCTTGATTATGATCTAAGCTCTTTCCTCCACACATTGATATCATCATTAAGGAAATGTGAATAATTGATCATCTAGCTCCAACCTGCTGTAGTGTGTTTGGGAATTAATCATGCACAGATTTGAAGAAATGCAATATAATCTTTTTCTTTCTTCTTCTTTTTTTTTTTTTTTTTTTTTTTTTTTTTTTTTTCCAACAAATTTTTTTTGTTAATTTTGTAATTCCGCTATTTATTGCCTTGATGTGGCCAAACAGGCAGGTGCTTAGAGGATGGCGAGCATGAAACCAATATTTTTTGTTTAAAAAAAATAAATCAAAGACACTTATGGACTCAGGTTGAGTGTTGAGTCCAGTCACAAGCCTGAAGCCAATATTTGGTGTCTTTTACACAAAATTGTTTTTTTTTCTCCTTTGTTTTTAATAATCCCTCCCACACGTATACTGTTGTTTAAAAAAAAAAAAAACAGAAAAACTAATCAACAGGAAAACACGGAAAAATGTCAAGAAATTGGCAGACCAGCGGATGGCGCTCGAACCCTAACCTTAAAGTGGGGTCCGGCGATATGGCCTATAAATATCGTGATATTTTCAATCTATATCGCGATATAGCCTAAAAATCTCTACTAAAGCACTAAAATGTCATTCTTTCTTAATTCATTCTTAATTTTAACTATTTATTTCAAACAAAGTAATTGCACACACAAGGTTTTTACAATGGAAATAATGGTATTATGTAAGCCCATATAATAATACAATTCCATACCACTGACACCTGGCACAGGTCCAGTTCAGGAGAGAACGAGAGAAGCATAAGTCCAAAGCAAATTTCATGCCAACAGCTTGAAAGCGCCATGTCACAATTTGTACTTGATGGTCACGATATAGTCATTTACTGTATCTCACGTGAAACAAGTCATGAGCATATTGAGTAATTTTCAACCCTGACATAAAGTGGTGTTAATTTCGTTAACAAAAATTGTGATGGAAGATGTTTGTCCAAAACCTTTTTTCCATGATGAGGACGAGAAATGGACGAGCTCAAAATAGAGCTTCGACAAGAAAAGCTATGATAAGGTATTTTTATTGACAAAAATGGACCAAAGAGTTAAACATGTTATCATGAGTCTCATTCAGTTTTCACCAACTCCCACATTTCTTTACTACATCATGTTGTGGATTGATTATGACCCCCATCAGACCTGATATTCCACATTGTATGTTTAAGAAATGACTAAAACCGTTCTAAAACAATGTCGCCGATAAACCTCCTCACCCTAAACTTGGTGATTATTTAAAAAATCTGCATGAAAGTGCAAAAGCATTAAGTCAAGAGTGCCAGACCAGCAGGTGGTGATCGAACCCTGACCTTAAATCAGTGTTAATTTCATTAACAAAAACTGAATGATGACTGTTAAAGACCAGATGTTTAAGAACTAAAAATTGATATTTGATAGTAAAAACTGCGATCAAATGTATTTCATCATTTCATGGAAGTGAACAGACTTAACTGATGGCGGTGGACAAACAGACAAAATGCCAAAATTGCCACAGTTAACGCTGTTATAAAGCCACGTTGGCTAGTTCCTTCCAGTTCTACATTATTTGACCATTAAATTGTGACCAGTAATGAACATTATATCAGTAGTTATATCAAAATGGGCTGATGATGTTAGTCCGTTTTAAAACATTAGTATTGGTCTCAAGAGCAAAACTGGTCCAGTGCAAACAACTGATGATTATTGCTGATAATTGATGATTATGAAGGTTACATTCTGAAAAAGAAGGTTTCAGGATTTGTCGGGCTTGCACTAAAAAGTGGATTTTTCAACTGCCAAAAAAATCGGTGAAAGAAGTGCATGCGTGCTATGCAGTTATACAGCAATTTTGATATTGGTCATTATATTGACCAAATGTTTCATATTTGTGCATCGCTACTGGTCAATATGTGTCTGTGTGTAGCATGTAGTATAAAGTCTGTTTGCAACATTAACACCAGCGCTAGTTGTTCGAAATCACACACTCATGTCAAACAAAGCAGTGACGCTCGTGTGCAGCGTGACATCTAGAGTTTCTCAAAATCTTCATCCTGGATTGAGTTTTCCAAAATGTCTGCTTAAAACGACCTACAACAAGGCCCGTATGTGGACGAAAGACAACAACACTGTGGTGACGTGACGTGTCGTGAATTTGATTCTCTGAGTAAAACTTATTTTCTTCTTTCAGTCACGGTCTGAACAGAAACCAACACAGCAGAGGACAGTACAGCAACACACCGCCGCCAAGCACCTACCAGCAAGGAAACTACCATCCTCAGCACAGCAGGAGCCACCAGCCTTTCCATCGTAAGACACAAACACACACGCATACACACACTTTTTATTTTTATAGCACAGGTTTACAAGGGGCTATTTTGTTGGAACATGTATGAAGATCATGACGCAAAGTTTTTGACTGATAAACGCAACATTTTGTTGTTTAACGTCAAATCATCAAAATTCGACATTTTATTGATATGATGCAGTTACAGCAACATTATGTAACTATTTTATTGTAAATTACCTGCTAGTGTCAATATGGCTCAGCTGGTGTCGCGTGTTACTACTGATCCGCTGCTCCACTCAGTTTCAGTGATTAACAACATAGAAATTACTCAACAATACACTTCATGCTCCTCTTGCAAAAGTAATTGTTTAGTCATTTACATTCAAAATTCAACTTTTTGAAGATGAATTATGTCATCATTTCCTCAATATCCACCATCCTGCCCAAGACTACTCGCACACCATCCTCAGCTTTGATCAGCTGGCTTTAAGAGGAAAATGACTCTGTGCTCTTGCGGTCAGGGATGACATTGATGAAGGATGCTAGGCTAATTAGGAGCTGAATTTGGAGTAAAAATTGAAATGTTGGCTTCAATAGGGTAGTGGAATGGAGACAAATTAAAAAATGAGAATACTAAAGTACAAATATTCAAAATTACTCCTAAAGATAATGTAAAGGAAATTTGGAAATTTGAGACCAAACATGTGATCCAAGGTAGGAAATGAAAACTGAAAATATGTAAAAATGCTGTGAACTAATAACAACTGCGTTGTGTAGTTAGACAGCTGAACAGCTTTTCCACAAAGTCCAGCATTTTTTGTGCCTGCCTGAAATCTTGGCAGACGAATCGAGCCACACTGAGCATTATCCCTCCACTTGAACTTGAACTTTATAAAAACTAGCATTAATGCTTTGGTGTTTGAGAAAACCACACTGTGTGTTTGTGACTCAACTCACTAAGGCTATGCCTTCAATTTTTTTTTTTTTTTTTAATTTTATTTTTTACTGCAGTGTGTATCCAAATATTGTTTGTAATTCCTTTTGTTTACTGATAATTGAGCTCCAAAAACTGCCAGATAATGGCAAGTTAGTCCAGACAACAGCATTTAAAACTTCAAAAAACTGTCTTTTCTTTTCCTGTCCATCTCTCTGCTATCACGATTAAAGCATCAAATGTTCCAAAAGCACAATGGATCCTTACACGAGTGTATGTTTTTCTATTTATTGTATATTCTGAAAGTTGTACATAACCAAACCAAACAGCTTTGTAGGTAATTTCCACTGATCTCAGTACAGCAGACTTTGAACAAATGACGGGTGAATTATGCCTGGATATAGTTGAAGGTTTTGTTAAAGAAAAAAAATGTGCGTGGACCTTGTGAAACTGTGGCATGAATAGACTTTGAAAAGTGGTTCAATTGTCACAGCTGTAGCCTTGTGGTGAACAATTCAGTGTGATGTTCTCTATTATTGTTACACCCCTACTTATTGTACCAGAGCCATTAAAATTAGCTAATATTTTATTTAGGTTCTCAATGCTTTCCTCTGCACATTGTCATTGTACCTGTTGTAAAAAGAGAGGACATTGTAAACCAGGTGTCCATGAATTATTCAGAGAGAAATGGTAGAATACGTCAGCATTTTTTTTGTTTGCAATTTGAAGGTTTGGAATTTCTGATCAGTAAGTGTGTTGGAGTATTAGAGCTGCAGTGAGTAGTCAAATCATTGTTTAGTTGTTTTGAAATTATTTTACAATAATTTGATAGTCCATTTTGAGTTGTTTTTTTTTTAAATACTTTATCTTGATTTCCTTATTTGTTTGTTTTTCCATCACAGTATGGTGAGTATTTTTGAATTGGGACAAAACTAGAAGATTAAATTATTTATTGGAGAATTTGAGTTATAATTAAAATGGCCTTTATAGTGTAAAATAGCGTAATGTTCTGTGTATACATATATACAGTATATTGACAACTTTTGACCTTTATAGATTAAATCAGGGTTAATTTTCTCTATTTTCTAATTATTTTAAAGGTAAGCAAGGATGTGTACTGATCAGTATCTCTGATCTCTCTGCTCCAATAATGGCAGAGGGCACCGCAGTGTCCACCTGTCAGGAATTACTGCATTTGGCGGCGATGATACCAGCAGATTTTTCAGAGTTAGTTATAGATATTACAGATTTACGAGGGGATGTAATGGTATGATCAACTCGGTGTGATCTGATTCAAGATACTGGTTTCACGATCAGATTTTCTCATTTATATTTCATAAAAGATTTAATATTAATTATAAAAAAATGTCCCTTTTGTTGTCCAGTCTGTGGAGCACTAGCAGAAATCCTTCATTTTCAACAACAGAAAATGTCCTAACATTTTTAGCCATGAATACACTGATGTACCTTGTGATCTCCATGACTCTCGCACTTTCCTTGAGTGGGACTGCGAATCCACTTATGCTTTTTAATTCTCTGTCACTTGCACGGAGCTGGCCGGAGCTTGTCGCTGTGGTACCAGTTGACATGCTGCATCATGTTTGTCGTACTATTTGCGTAGATGAATGCCTTATTGCAATATTTGCATACAGTTTTTGTCTTGTAGGTCACCTCTTTTATTTTCAGTCATTACAAAACCAAAATGCTGCCACAGCTTCGACTTGAAGGATGATGGAGCATCCTCAAGTTGTACTTTACTAGTCGCCTCCATGTTTGCTACTGTTTTTTACAACTTGCTCGCTGCTAAAGCGAGGTCACAGAATATAGTGCCCCCTGATGCTTAAAATAAGTTTCACGATTCATTTCTCAAGCAACTTGAAGCGTTACATATTTTCATCAATTTTCAACTGACTTATGTGCAATATTACATCCCTAGTACGTACTTATAACTATGTAAGACATTTGAGTTGATGTTCACACAGTCCTAGATGGATATTTATTCTGTTCCGACTTTCCTCCGGCCCCCACTTCAGTAAGTGAGTTTTATAATAAGTTTATAACATAATATATATAATAAGTTCTGCACCCTAATTATTTATATGGGTATAATAGTATGTGAAACTCATTGACATACATTTAAACTTTAAAACCGAAGCTGACTTATCTGTGGGACACATCCATATAATCCCTAATAGTAACAAAGAACAATTCAACAGCAAAACTTGTGGCTCAGTATACCTTATTTATTAGAATTGAGCTGCATTTTTACTCATTCTTGGGTATTTGTTCAAATTAAACAGTCCCTGGATTAGTGTCAGTAATATTTAACTTGTGGATGTGCCAATTGTTCATCATGTGAAGTGGATGTTGGACATGGAGGCAGAATCTCATTCCTAGCTTCTAATCATGCTCCACTCTGCCCAGCGGTCCTCTGCCAGCTCTCCTCCAGTTTGACTTTGATGTGCCAATTTGCAAGTAAATGAATAATGTTGTCGGCCCACTGATGCGTGCGGGGGAGTCGTCACTATTCTGGTGGCACTTGATACAAATGGGGGTTTTTGGCGCCTCCGGATTGCGGTGGCACCTCCACTGGCCTCTGACGCTTGTTTTTAATGTTAAACATGCTAATTATTGGCCCAGGACATTTTTTATTAAATATGTTATCTTTCTCACAATATTTTTTCCATCATTGGGAGAAGCAGAGAAATTGTTATTTTACCAAATGGGACTAAACGGGTTTGGCTCAGCTCGTCTGTGATTCTCAGCCTGATTCTGAGGACGATTTGTGTTATTTCAGGTTTATGATATCAAGTACTCAGGTCATAAATGTCATTTTTGAGGGTAGCTTTAACATGTTTTATTTCTGCCAATTTCTGTCTGTTTTAAAGTTCAAAACCTTTAACTTTTCATAGAGCAATGATAGTCACACATTTAACTAAAGGAATTAAACTTTGTTTTTTTTTTTGTTTTTTTTTAGTGACACAGGGATTTTTCTCTTTAACACTTGACGGTGGAAACTTTACGTGGGCCAGCGATAATATTGGCATCCCCAGGAATGTGATTATCCGGACAAGTAGACCTTATCCTGTGGCAGGAGGCCAGAGGCTTGCTTTTGTCCACATAACACTTTCTCAGGGCCAATCCTCTGCTCGGCCGATAATCACCGCAGGCTTTGCTCCTATGAGCTTTTGTGGTTTTGGAGGGAGGGGGTTGGTTGCTGATTAGTGTTGTGGGAGACCCAGGCCAGTAATGAGAGTGTCGAGTGGCCACGCTGGACACAGTGGCCCCCTCTGATAAAAGCATCCGGGAGGATCCCGTTTGATTGGGTGCACGGTGCGCTCTGGAGAGGTTTGAAACCAAAGTTAACTTCCCCCTTTGACGGCGAGGCTACCTCCTGCGGTGATGTTTCAACACGCTGCCTCTGAGACAGGCCGCGGGGCTTTGTGCACCGCAGCCAGACCAGCTGGTGTTTAATAACAGGCCGGGGATCCGCTGCTTGTGGCCATTATTGTCTTGACACCAAATTTTAACCAGGGCAGCAAAGTAACGGATTCATCCAGCGGCCACGGTGGCTGATAAGCCTCCAAACTCCCCAACCACTTCAGACTAACAACTGCCATAATGGATGCTCACACTGGCTTACAGGCCAACTTGAATAACAAAGAGTCACCGACAAATGTGGCCTTGGTGATAACAGTATTTCCATTCTCTGAATTTTCAGAAAAGCTTTTGTCTGATGTCAAAAGAACTGTTTCAAAAATCCTACTTATTTTGGGGTTTTTTAAAAATTCTGAACAACCAAAGAAAGTAATTTGTCTAGACATTTATTCAACCTTTAATTTTGTGTGGGCTAAATCATAATATTTCTACAATGATTTTAGCTGTATTGGCTCAGTGATGGAGCTTTTAAAGGGTCCCAAACAGAAACTTGAACTGTTTAGAAGAAACTCGGGGGGGCATTCGCTTAACTCATCCACTCCAGCCTTCCACAGATTGACTGGTCTTCCCCTTGCTTTCTTTATGACTTTTGGAATAAAAAGACAGTTAATCTACTATTCCATAATAAGGACAGATAATATGTTTATCCTTGCCCCAGCACCCATATTTGCTTTTTAATTAATAGAGATGTGACAATGTCACATTAATTACTTAGGAGAAGGAATCCATCCAATCACTGTAGCAAGGTGGGGATCATTTCTTTGGTCAGCACCACATCTGGTATTTTACTGGTCAGGGACTTTTACACGAAATGCCGGGAAAATACACAAGAAGAAAAACTTAGTTTGATCCGAAACAGAGCAAATCTAAACACATTCAGGGTAATAAATCTAAGTCATGCTCTCAAGTTGAAAGATCACCTGACTAATTAGAAAGGAGGAAAAAAGACACATAATTAGAAACAAAATTCTTCAATCGGCTGATTATTTTGAGGATTTGTCAAATAATCGTAAAAACAAAATGTCATAAATAACGAAACGATTGCTATCACGAGTCCCGGTGCCCAAATTGACATCTTCACGTTGCTTCTTTTGTCTAACCAACAGTCTAAAACCCAAATATTCTTCATTGGCTCAAGAAAATCATCACATTTAACAATGTGGTAACAGTATTTTTTTTTACGCTTTAAAAGGACTGAAATGATTTATTGAGTATCACTGTAGTTGGCAAAAGTAAGTCTAGCACATTTTTATAAGCTTAAACATTTCTAGTACTGTTACTCAGTTTCGATGCCTTTTGAATTTTAGGTAATTTTGTACTGGAAGTAAAAAAAAAAAAATTTAAAAAAAAAAATGTTCAGTACTCCGGTGGTATATTTGGATATGAGAACTCATCGAGTCCACATTTTATCCATTCAGAGGTTTATATTTTTGGAAAGCAGCAGTGGCAGATGCTGTTTGAGTCTGTCTCAGCTTTGTCAAGCAGGCAGAAAAGTTACTGTCCTGCTCCTGTAATGTGCCGTGAGCCGGCTGGACCGGAGCCGAGTCAAATAGTCGCTGAACTAATTGAAAAGAGATGGAGAGAGAGAGACGTTTAGTTGTTTAGTGCGGTTGTAATCCCTGCATTAATACAGTGGTCGCAGCGTGTTTTAAGGATTTAAAGCGTAATCCTTTGTTGGCTTTTGTCCGGCGCAGTCTGGAGGTCTATACACTTTCAGATCATTGTTAATTAAGGAGATTGACAGGTGTCCACTTGTAATTCTCTCCTTTGAGTCATAGCTGGCGACCAGGAAAAGAAGACCAGAGAGTTGCCTGGTTATAATTGGAGCCCAACTGGGTGGTCCACTTAAGGTTTGTTGGCGCAGGAGATAATCAAACATGAAAACTAGATGACAAAAACAAAATGATGACGTGCCGACAGCAGATTGCCTGCTGGCTGGTAATTGTGTCTTTTACTCCTTTTTGCAGCCGCCGGCAGATAACTGGTGGAATATTTCCTCTTCAAGTTATCGGTTCATAAACGTATGGTTGGTTCTTTAATAACAGACTCAAAGTTTTAGTCTCCTGTCATGTCCTGATACTGAGACTTCAGATGGTCCAATGACCTGGGGGGACTTTTTTTGTCATATTAGCTCTGATTTTCCTGTGGCGGAAACAGAACACCTGATTTAAATATGAATAATGTGTTGTGTTGTGTTGTAAGGATCCCATTATGTTGTCAGGTCACTTGCATCGCACAGAACCGTTCAGCAGATTTACACCCTGCCATGAAAAAAAATAAAATTCACTGAGGCTACAACTTAATGAAATTCTTTCTTTGATTCCTTTTTTTTTTTTTTAACATGTTTGTGAGAATTTGATGGAAATATGTCTCAAACAGAAATGTTAAAAAGCTGTGGAAAAGTCAAACACACAACAAAATGTTCTACAGGTAAACAGGTTGAGTGATAACAGGTGACATCAGGACAGGCTGAGATCCACTGATTCCACTGCTTTGTCAAACATAATTGTATAAAATTATCACTTGAACACTGTAAAACTGTTGGTTGGTAAACAGTTGGTGAATGGTTGTTGACATCAATTATAGTTTCCATTGTGTATGTCTGTACAGGCGTGCAAAAAGTCCAGTTAGCAAAGTAACGAGGCGAAAACTTGCTTTCACCGTCTTCGCTGTAAACGTTCTGAAAATCTTTCAATCTTTCATACCTGCCTATGTGGGGACTAGACCTCATTGAAGTGGGAACGGCAATGAGTTGTAGAATCAGCAGAAACATTTTTACATTTAGCTGAGATAGAAAAGGGGGGAAAAAAACCGATGTCTCAACATGTACGCAACCGGAAAGCAGCAACATTAATCATAATATATTAGTTGATGGCAACTTTGAAAAATTAAGCGATCTGGGTCCTTTGAAACAAAGAAATACTATTTTTCCAATTGATTTCTCAAACATATATGACTATAATCTTTGACTTTTAAAGTTTTATGATAATAATTTTCTGTATCTGTTCTTAAATTCAGATTTGATGTTTTTTTTTCTCTCCTCTGTGTTTGGTTCATTTTAGCCTTAATATGCTCTGTTGTTTCACCTGTATTCAGAATAATAGAGAAATGTGCAGCCTTTGCTTTACATCTGGGACATTGTGGTTGTAAGTTTTGGTCCGTCCTGGTGAGGATTTAAAATCTGAGCCCGGTATCGGCTTTGGAATTGGCCGGCGTGAGCTGCTATCGGACTCCTCTGCAGGTTTTTAAACGTGAATCTCGGGCTCCTTTTCACGGCACCCTTCACCCACCCCGCGCTCAGCCACTCG
>KV751387.1:69183-84474 GCA_001698575.1 Mola mola | reverse complement strand
TTTTTTTATTAATTAGAAATATAAAACAATGTAAAATTAATATATGGAAAAATAAAAGTCAAGAAATTAAAGCTTTATTTTTAATAAAAACACATTTTATGTATAGATGTTCAACTTTAAATGTTCATCACAAATGTATTCGTCTGTATTTTTACTTTGTTCATATTAACATGAACTCCAAAAAAAATATTTAAAACTTGGGTTTTCATGTTGTTTCCGAAGTATCTAGTCCCCCAGAGTCAGAAGGAGAGGAAACAGCGTCTCCTGAGCTCACTAGGTCCAGAAGTTCCTCCCAGAAGGGTGTTAGACGACGCCTTAAAAGCTGAAGAAAGAAAATGTAATTCTGTGTAATCTTTGAAACACAGAGAGGAAATTAATGCGTTCATCCCATTTCAACATTCTAAATTGAATTCAGAGCTCAAGTGTCCCAATAAACCACGTCTGAGGGTTTTAATGTGTCCAGCAGGTCAATCCTGAGCTCAGACTGCCCCCTTCTGTCAGCCTGAGGAACTGCAGCTTAGAGTTCAACATCAGGTAAAATCTATAATGTCTGATTATTCTTTATTGATCCTTAAAGCCTACAAAGGAAATCGAAAGAAAGAAATAAAGACACAATATGACCAGACATCAGCTGGTTCCTTTACTTTGTTTTAATTAAAACTGATAATAAATGTACATATTGTACTTTCAAATCCAATTAATCACCATAACTAACATGAGATACATACAGTTATGTTTTTTTTTGTGGAGAATAAGTTGGTTTAACATGGAAATATGACTTTTCTTTCCCAGATAAGCATGAAGAATAATTTTCTCAATAATAAATAAATGACTGATCGATGTATTGTTTAGAAAAATTGGGCATTATTCTCACAAAATAACCAACAAATGCTTTTAAACTCAACACACTAAGCTAAAGAATGAAACACTAAAATTAGTACCAAATTACACGCATGTCTTTGTTTTTGTTCAGGGAGTAACTTTTCAAAAATATTCATGAAATAAATTGAATAAATATTTTTTTTTTTTTCATCCTGTAATCAAAATGTATCAAGAATCAAAACTACTGTTTCTGTAAATAAAACAAAAAACAATCATGTAGTAGTTGAACCATTAGTGAAACCTCACTCGATGGTTCTCTCAGTTTGGTCCAGAAGTATTTGGATATTGACAGGTTTTTTTCTATTACTGTTTTTTTATACACCATCTCAGTGGATGTGAAATAAAACAATCACGATGTGATCGAAGTGCAGACTTTCAGCTTCAGTTTGAGAGGTTTCACAAAAATCTGTTATTTACAATTAAGCAATTACAGCCATTTAAGACAAAAGTAACTGGACAATTGACTGACAAGCAGTTTGATGGCCAGATGTGTCCGCTCCCTCGTTTCTTCAAGACAAATGAAGGAGGTGATTTCAGGTGTCGAACTGGCAGTTAGCAGCTGTTTGACTGGAGCATCAAGATGAAGTCTAGGAAGAAATCAACGCGAGTGAAGGAGGCATCATTAGGCTGAAAAAACTAAATAAATCTCTGGAGAAGGTCAGAGTATCGCTGTCAGAGTCATGAATGTAAATACAGAACAACTTAAAAAGCCTCTGAAGTTCTGGAATCAGATTCTCTGGACAGATGAAACCAAGATGAAGTGGTTTTCTACTTTTTCAACCTTTAAAACTTTTCTATTCCAGCTTTTTTCTGTGATTTTTGTTTAGCTTTTTCCAGATTTTGTCTTCTGCTGTGCTGTTGTGATGCTGCAGCAGATCACAGCCTTTCAAATGTAAGAGCTTCAGATGCTGACGTCCATCTGACTGTGGTTGTGAACATTTCACAAACAATCTATACTTCATGCCATGTAGATAAATAGTCAAAGCTGAACACATTTCAATTGTTATGAGCCCTGCTTCATTTTCAGACGTCTTGCAAAATGCCGTGGATTGATTATTACTCGGCTAACCTGAGGATGATTCATTTCTGTTTGTTACTGAACAACCTGACATAAAACAAAATGTGGCTTACATTTTGTTTTAGGGAACGAAGACGGAGGAGGTGGGTGAACATCTGTTTACTGGGGCTGAAAACTGAACCAGTGTGGCCTGGAGGAGGGTCAACAAAGTCAGATTGTATTAAAAAGGTAATTCAGTTGGTCCAAATCAATATTAAAAGCCTAAAATAACAAGACAAAGACAAAGCAATTTGTTGAGAATTTGTGTCCTGCTGTACCTTTTCCAATCTGTGCATCCCTTTGTGAAAAGGACTGATTTAGTGTTTCCATTTCCTTTTTTTCTCTGTGTTTAGGACAATCCTGGAGAAAAATGGGCTGCAGGCTGAAAAGAAGATGAATCCTTTTTAAAACACACAGCGGGTCCAAGTTAATAACCACTTTACTGATAAGGTTTTGCTGTTGTTGACATGATTGAGTTCCTCTTGTAGTGGTGACGCCACTACTCAACCTGGTCTGCAGGAGACATTTTTAATATTAAAGTTGGGGTTATTTTAGATACGGATGAATAATAATCAGTCGAAGATACAAAAGTGAAACGTTTGGCTCTGGTCTCTCGCTTGCATTGTGTCTCCAGTTACACAATGTGTAGGAGACATTGAACCCCCCTCCTAACCCCGGAGGGGAGAGGAGAGTTGGGGACCCGGAGGGTGCGCGTGTTTGCTGCGGTGTGCCACCAAGCACCGCCCCGCGCTGCTTAAGGTTCCAACCCCGTCCTCAACATCTCCTTCCTTTGTATCCCATAGAAACCAGGTCACGGTCATTCCGGTCAGCCGGTGCGGACACCTGGTGCGTCAGCTGCGATGAGTGCTTATTAGTACTCCGGACTGACGTTGGAAAACAGTTGTGCACGGAAGGTTGCATTTATTTCGCTGCGTTATTATTATTATTACTATTATTATTATTTGTCAGGTCAAGCACAGAAAATGATCAATGTCACATTCAAGAGTGGACAAAAGTACAGGTCATCAACAGCCACGTGGAACACTTGGACATCATTGATTTAGAAATTCTTCTATTATTGACACTAAGGCGAATTTATGCTGAGTCACACTAATGTGTCTCAAATGGCCCCACATCAAAGGTCTCAATTCATAATACAATAACTTTGATTTAACGCAGAAATCCTGACGTAAGCGTGAGGGTAGGAACAGCTGGCGATGCAACCAGGAAATTCACCAGAGGCTAGACCGTCTCATTTCACTGGCTCCGGTCCAGCCTTTGGCCTTCCTGGCCTTCGAAAGCCGTGTCCTCTGGAGGCTGAAGCTGGAGCCCCTGAACCGGGTGGTGTCGTTGGCCTGGAAGCCCACCAGGCCTTTACAATGGTAGGGAAACCCTGTCACATCACGTTAAGTCTGTTGTTGTTCTTGCACTTACGCTACTGAAACTGGTAGACGCGCACATCGTGCACTTTGTGTACATGTTGCCACGGTAACAGGATTGAAGATTCTGGCGCCCTGTTCAAAGACCAAACATCAAAGCCATCCGATCTAATGTGTCATCAAGGTAATCTGGGAGAACGCATCGCAGCGTCAGTAACAAGCATTTTGTTACGAGCAGTAACTCGCTGGATTATAAATGGAATCGAACCGAATGGAGCTGGCCCTCGTCTATGAAAACGAGAGTCTTCATAAGAGTTATGACCTGATGAAAGAACTCCTGGTGTGTTTTCAGGATGAGGTGAAGAAACAGATGGCTGAAGACGACTCAGATGGCTCACTGAGTTTCTCGGAGACGGTTTCTTGGAGGTGTAAATCTCCCTCCGAGGTTATTGAGGAGCTCCAGAGGGTCAACACTGAGCTCCGCAGGTTTAATGAGGACATGCCTAAAGACCCGGAGACACTAAAAAGAACATACCTGGTCAGTCAGGAGCCACTTGATCATGGAATCCAGACCCTGAGTTTGTGGCTGGACATGAAGGAGGCCATAAAACGTCACCTGCGATTTAAGGAGGCCTGGGAGGCAGAGAAGAGGGACTTGCAGGAGGAGATCAGCGTCCTCACTAAACAGAAACGTGAAGCTGAGGAACATGCTGATGACCTCAAAGAGCAGCTGCAGGAGGAAGCAGCCATTGCTCAAGCCTTTGAAGAAATTCTCATAGAGGACCTTCAACAGGAAGCCAACGTCCTCAAAGAAAGGAAGCGTGCGAATGAGGAACGTGCTTATGTCCTTAAAGAGGTGCTGGAGAATGTAAATATAGTTGTAGAGAACCTTAAAGAAGAGAGGGGTTGCCTTCTTGAGAGAGTGAAGGTTCTTAAGAAGCTGGAAAGCAAATCTACACAGCCTTCAGGGTGGAAATGGGCGTTGACAAGGCTTGTAAAGTTCTTCTATCCAGGACGATGGAGGCGTCGTTCGAAAAAGAAGCCCAGGAAGCGAGCTACTGAGAAAATGGTGATCTGAGAGATGCTCTGTTCCTCAGATAAAGGAGGATAATAACATCAGAGTAGCGGAATGTGACCATGAAGGAGGCTCATCCATCCTTCCCAGGACGGGGCTTCCCGCCTGTGTGGTCTTTCAAAACAAGGGTTCTTCCAGTGTCCCTCTGAGGAGGCAATGGGTTTTATTTCCTCGCCCACTCAAGGTGGGTGTCTGCTGCCTTGATTGATCTGTGTGTCTGTGAGTGCATCTCTAGCACTCTACAGGTCAACTAAAAAAAACAAAAAAACAGTTGAACAGGTCCTTGCATGCCCGAATCCGTTGTACAGTGAGGCAACCGCAGTCCCCCCTAAATAACCATCCACCCCTCATCTTCCGCTTATCCAGGATCCGGTTGTGGTGATAGCAGGCTAAACAAGGTGTTCCAGACATCTCGCTCCCTCGAAACACTTTCTGAACACAATCTGGGCCAAGCCCTGCTTTCCCTTCCTGAGCCAACAAATGGTCTGCCAGGACTTCCTTGAGGCCAACTGAAAGGCTCCTGGTAACCGTCTGCTGATTCAGGAGAGCCCTTAAAATGGTCTGGTACCATGCCCACTTATGAACCACCTTATGTTTGAACATTGTGTTTGTTACACAACACTCCATGACAAACACAGAGGTCCAATAGCAAAACGCTGCTCGGATTCAGATCAGACAGGCAGTTCCCATCAGTCATGCCCCTCCAGGTGTCTCCGTCATTCCCCATGTGAGCGTTGAAATCCGCCAGCAGAACTCTAGACTCCCCAGATGTAACCTTTTCCAGGATGTCCCCCAGAGGCTCCCAGAAGGACAAGTAATCTGAACTGTGGTTCGGTTCATAAGTACAAACAACAGAGAAAGTGGCCTCTCATTCCCCAGGAAGAGCTCCAGCAGAGTGGCGCTGACCCGGGGCCTCGTGGATATCCCCACGCCTGCCCTGCGCGTCTCACACTGAGCAACTGAAGCCCCCCTCGATGCCTAGGCTCCTTCCCCACCAACAAGGTGATGTTCCACATCTCTATAGCCAGTCTGTGTCACCAGGAATCAGAACGCCCGGGCCCCTGCTGTGCCCGGCCAGGCCTGATGGGCCAAGGCCGAGCCATCAAATACTCGCTGGCGAGCTCCCCTCTCAGGTCTAACTCACGGAGGAGGCCCTGGTTTCTCTCTTCTGAGCAGGTGTTCCAGGTCAATAACGTTCGATTCATCTGGGTTTTTGAATCGCTCTTAGTCTGGCTCCTCCCCTGAGATCGCTGCTGCTTCCTGTCCTGGACAACAAAGCTCCCAGAATCACAGAGAAACGACTCCACCACGTTAAGAAGATGATTCACTGGGGGGGGGGGGGCACTAACCTTTCCCTCACCAGACACAAGTAGTATTGAATCACCCGGAGACACATGTGATGATGGACGTTTCTCATGGGAATTATTCTGTGACACGAAGATATTTTGGCTTGATTTTGTACAGTGGAAAGAAGCCGAGAAGTCGCAGATCTTTATGGTTGACACAGATCGATCTTATCTGAACTTCATTTGCATTATTATTGTAACATCCCTCATTATAATTATTGTTTTACATCTGTGTTTATTGTGGAAATCTTTCTGAAAACATTATTAATCACATGTGGTTTAGTTAAAAATCGTATACGCACACACACACACATACACATGGTACCTCGCATATGGTCGTCTCACGGCTTAGCATAACGAGCTGACAGCTTTACAGAAGCTTTATTCTACCTGGCAGAAAATTACTTGCAGGCTTTTGGAACATTAAGTCTCGCTTTGGAAGTGTGACACAGCAGCTGGTCGCCGTAACGACCCGTCTCACACGCGATCGCTTCTCAGCGTTTCAGACTTAAAGGGATTTCTCCCCCAGATTCCCATTTGGAAGGTGGACAGAAGCATCATGCTGCTGAATGCATAATGAGATGATGACCAGTTTCATGTGCCAGAAAACAACAGCATGCTTAACACAGTTATGCTCTTTTAGCAGTGGAATATGCATGAAAATGACCTTTTCTACCTCACACACCTGATAAAGGCACACTGGAGTTTTTTTACAGCGTGTTTCTTTCTGCTATAACAAGCACTGAATCACTTTCCCTATTACAAGCATCTTTTCTCTTTTGTTGACTTCCGGTGGTTTAATTTCTCACCTTGTTCATCTGTATCATATTTTATTTGTACAGCTCAAAATCACAAATTACAGTTTGTCTCAGAGGGCTTTTACTGACCGTACAGATGTGACACCCTCTGCCCTTAGACCCTCGAACCGGGTGAGGAAACACTAAAAAAAAACCCTGAAGAGGGAAAAATAAGAAAGCACAGAGGAGGATTCTTCTTCCTGGAACGGACAGACACGACATAGATGTCACGTGTACAAAACACAATAATATGACAATGACAAAATATAAAAAATCTCACTGATACATGTTAGAATATAAGTCCATGAGCCCATGACAACGGGAAACCCATAAATCCAGAGGTATGTGTCTATTGGTCCAGAAGTAATCGTAGTCCATGGATCCAGATGGTACAGGGCCATCCAGACTAGGATCCAACTAACGTGATCCCCCGTGCGATGTGATTCTGATCTACGATCACCTCTCGAACCAGCCAGCGAGCCGCGGACAGATGAACAACGTCCAGCTGGGGCCAGAAAGCACAGGGACTCCGGAGAAGGTGTGAAGTTATTAACAAACATTACTGGGAAGTGAGAGAAGCTCACAGAAGTGTAACTATATGCAGGCCTGTTCCAGCAATGACTATAATCTATATCAAAAAGGACAGTTTTACTCTTAACCATGGAGAAGATGTCTGCCCCCCAGACCTGAACTGGGAGCTGTTTTCAGAGAAGAGGGGCCTGATAGCTGAAGGCTCTGCCTCCCAGACTCATTTTTGAGATCTAAGAACTAGAGGTAAGCCCATGTTTTAGGAGTGTATTAATCTATTTGGGTAATAAGGCTTTATGAGCTCTTTAAGATCTGAAGGTGCAGGACCACTTAGGGCTTTATGGGTGAGGAAAAGTTTTCTGTTTTAGATTTCAGAGGAAGCAAACATAGAGCAGCTAAAAGCTAAAACAGGAGAAATATTATTGTTACGCTGATGTTGAATAACAGAACCTGTAATTGAGGATAGTCTGTTCGTCACTGCAGGGAAAATGTAATGTGGTGTCTTTGCCCCTAGATGGCACTATAGATCTGTCCTGCTCCTCAGTTCAATGACGCCCATTTTAACCTGCTTTTAAATGTAAAGTGAGTATAAATTATTCTAATCTTAGCTCCTTTGTCTCTCGCCCTCTTTTGACCTCAGAAGATGCTTTCTGAGGGTAAAGTAAATATTTTTGATGATCGGGATCATTTCATTTAATTTAATGACCGACTCCTTTTTTTTAAAAAAAAAATAACCCAAGAATTAGTTTTAATTTGCTGTCACTGTACGCGAACGCAAGACAATTTGCAGGAAGATGAAAATAAGCATAGACATTAAAAACGTCAGAGCTGAACAAAGACAGAAATCAAATAAATATAAAAACCAAAACATCCAATTTGTAACTTTTCTGTGCGCACAGAATACTTATTTCTTCCAGTTTGGCCAAATTTTGAGCATTTTTATGAAAAAGCTGTTGTGCTCAGCACTTCTTTTAGTCAACAATATTAATCTAGTCCTAACAGGTGTGATGTATCATTAGCACAGGTGTGTGTTGTCCTGCAGCAAGGATCGCTGCTAATGAGGCCAAATGTTCTCTGAAACTGAGGTAAGATGATGAAGGAAAGTCAATAGAGTCCAAACTGCTCATGTTAACGGGCTAACTGACACTGGGGAGGAGTTTTGGTTAAAACATGTTCATTTTGTCTGATAATCGACACAAATGAATAGATCAGATCATTTGTGACCTTACTGAAGTCAGCTTTAAAGTGAACTGAGCATCATCTGGGGTCGGATGTCTCATCCAGGTCATTCAAAAACTGTCTTTGGGGACGTTATGCAATATTTTGGTTACATACGGCAGGTTAGTCTGCCATACATTTTTTTACATCCTGTTGGCTGTAAATCGGAAGATTGCGATTTATTCAGCACATTGGACAAGACTTTTGTCCTTCCACCAGCCTCGTATTGATTGTACCAGTGTTTACCCGTACGCTTTCAAACACTGATGTTTCTCTGAAAAGTCATCACACTTGGCTCACGATCAGAATGGTTAGATTTGACCTTGAATAATTTGGTTATCCAGGAAGAACACATTTATTTCTCTCGCTGCTGCACTTCTTGTGTAAGCGTACAACATCTGCGGTGATGTTCTGAAAGATTTGTCTGTCAGCTGCACAACATGTGTTTTAGGATTTGACAGAAAGAAAGTTGTTTTTCTTTAGAGATAAACCCTCGAAGATGTGCGTTTATCTGCTGCGCTCTGGGTGTCTTTGTTCAGGATTTCTGATAGCTGGCAGGGTGTCTGCAGCCACTAATCTTGGTTAATAATGGTTGCTGTTGGTTCTCACGCTTATAGTGGAGAATGAAATTAAACAATGAAGAATTTTCAACTCTTGCAGCTTCATTTTTGGCCTCTTCTTACTCCTGATCTGGATCTGGAATATCTGGCTCTTTAGTTCCACCTTGTCCACCGGCGAGAGGCTCACTGTGTCACCGGTGCTGAATGCTGACTCAAGGTGGACGACGTGTTATTTCATAAAAAGCAGGTGATGATTGAGTCACGATTGACGGCTGAATCCTGCTCAGACAGGGAGGTGCTTCTCCGGTAAATTCTGGCTACATCTTGGTAGAGTTGGAGGAGGTGGGGACGTGTCGGCCATCTTTATTTATGTCAATGAATAGATTTTTTAGAGCTTTTTCTCTGGATGAAGCTGCCGACTGCGGTTGGAAATGGAAAGTGTAGGTTGCATTGTGCTTCGCCTGCTTTGATTGTAACTATTCTTGTGTTAGTTACTTATAAGTGTGTGTGTGCATGTAAACGGGCTGCCGTCGCTGGTGTGGCCACGTACCATCGGTTTCCCGTTTACCTGACTCCCTCTGGACAAAAGACAAAATCACCCGTCGACATAAGCCGTCAAAGCTGTCGAGTGAGAGCCGGCTAAACAGCCTTCATTTTTCCCTGGAATGATTTAAAACCATAAATAAAGGAGCGAGAGCAGAGCTGGACTGCCTCTGCGGCCCAATGTTTGTACACCGTGTGTAGTGGGAAAGCTGTAATAATCTCCAGTAAAACATTTCGGGGGGCGTTTGGTGATGGGTGGCCGGCCCCCTTTGGCTTAAAGCAATTAATTCAGCTTTCTGACATCAAACTCTCGGCTCAGCTCGACAGCTTGGAGCTCAAGTGAAAAAAATAAAAAGGGACAAGTTCTCCTGGGAACAGGGTAAAGATGGCAGGCTCCTTTCTGCTCTGTTTGCTCAGTGGCTCTGAGAGCACCAGCCCCCCCCACCCACACCCCGGCCTGAATGAAATGCGAGGGCACAAACAATGTGCCGGGGGAGAGAAAGGGGCCGTTGGGGAATGAGCAGTTTGGAGTATTTGCTCAGCGGAGGAGCGGCCACAAAGGCAGAGCCGAGGCGTTCCCATGAATCAAGGTGGCGTCTCCGGCGCCTTTTTTATTGAGGCTCACCAGCCTCCGGAGGACACAACACGGGGCCGCTTTAACGTCATCTGACACACAACTGTACCGTCAGGTGACCCGCTCGGCTCGCTGTGTTTGGCCTGTTGACGGTGGAGGCTGCACGTGGCGCCGCCGCTCGACCGTAAAAGCACTCAGAGTTCAGGACTCATCGAGTGTTTCCGCACTTCAAACGTGGGAGAACGAAGATGGCGTTTGAGTCAATAAGTGAGACGTTTAGCTGTAGTTGACCGTTGCCCCGTCCCAGCCCCAAAACCCGCAGAGCCGGAGCTCTCTGGGTGGCCGGGCAGGAGGTCTGAAAGGCACCCAGAATGACGCCTAAGCTCCTTTCACCTTCAGAAAGCGTCATTGTACATCTCCATGAATGGCAAACTGCTGTTTGTCTAAGATGGACCCGACTTTTTTCCTGACGTATCAGCGGCTCAAAGACGTCCCACCGCTGCTCGTCACGTTGACCTCTGAGCTCAGAGAGATCAAACATGAAGACTTTAGTTAAAGTTTGGTTATATTTACAGTCTACAGGCTGTGTTACCCAAAGACTGAAGTCGTCCTGCAGAGATAGTATCGCCCTTTTGTTTTAACTTTAACTTTTTAGTGTCAAAATTTGTCAACTGAAGATGTTCTGACAACGTCATCAGTCCAAACCAAAGCAGCATGTAGTGATGAGTTGTGATAAACTTCCAGGACACAACAATAGATTTTGACATCATTCAAAGCTGCATTGATGACCCAATCAGCTGATCAGTGTTGAAACTTTGCTTGCTATGTTCGTTCTTTATTTATTCTTTATTAATTTTTTTCAGGTCTATGTTTCAAGAATGCTGCGTTTTCAGTCTGGTCAGGTGCTAGCTCAAAAACCACCTCACCAAGGCTAAAATATCTGGTTTGGTTACCAGAATGATCCTGGGATATTTCCCCAGAGCACTTCTGATAAACCTGCTGTACAGGACCAGCACAGCACCCGACACCGGACAGAAAGTTAGCATCTCGCTAGCAAATCCAGATATTTTTTTTTTGGTGGAGCCCAAACCAAAGCTAAAAAAAAAGATAATGAGTGAATATTAGAACTAGTTTGATTGACTCTGGGTCAAACCAAATCAACGCCACAACTGTCGCCCCAACTCGTCTGCATTGGGTCAAAAAAAAAAGCACTGGAACTCTCAGACGTCAGAACGGTCTGCCCCCGCGTGGGAGCAAATCACTGTCCGGACCAGAAGGGGGCGTTGGTCTGTCAATCAATGAGGGGATCTAAAGATGTTCGGACATAAAAACGGACAGAGAGGTGCTTCGGTTAACATTAACTACATTAATTTTACCAAAAATACGCATGAGAGGTTAGCTGGCTAAGCTAGCTAACAGTATGAGGAGATACATGTTTCTTCGTCCCGTTGATACGCTGAGGTAGACACGATGATGAACGGCACTTTCAATTTGTGTTTCACAAGGAATTCTTCTGAAAAATGTTAAAGAAACTTGTCTGTACAAACATGTCATTGTAGTCACAGTTACGTCATTATACCGTGACTCCGTTCGGACTCTCCTGAACAACGGGCAGCAGGGAGGACGGTTAAACACGTGACCTCTCCTTGACCCCCCCGCCAAGAGCGCCTCATCATCCCTCTGACAAGCTAAAATAAAGCAAACAAAAACACTCCCTGCCCTGGCAGTCAGGTGAGACACGTTTTCACACGTCCACAGCGGTGGGTTTTGTTCTGGAACCGGTCGAGGACGGTTAATGGCGGCAGGAGGTGCTTTACTCAGTGAGCACATGATGGCGGCAGGAGAGGAAGCAGAGGTCAGCGGGACTCAGAGCACCAACACAAGCTGAGAGACGTGGCCGTTAATCAGTTTAACCCACAACGATCGCTTGAGTTTTGTTTCCAGCAAGACTGTCAAACCTGTTTTGGTTCCAGCTTCTTGGGTGTTCAGATTTACTGCCTTTCTTTGTCATTTCTTACAGGAAATGAAACGTTTTGGGGCATTTTTAGCCATTGGTTATAATTAAAAAGCTTTTTTAATTTTTGTTTGTTTTGATCTTATTGAATCAAAAGCTGAGGTAACAACAGATTTCTGCCACCTGCTCATCTCATTCATGTCAGCACTTTTTCAGGTCACCTACAAACATTTGTAACGTCTACTTGCAATGTGCTTTTCTACTTGGTGGTGTTGTGTTTTTGTTTAAGTTGCAGTACTCTGAGCTTCCGCAGCCGCCACAGAATTTGGGTCCGGGACGATATGCTTCTGTCCCGATGCCATACGTGTTAAGATTCTTCAAGTATCACAATTTGATGATATTAGTTATTGACATTTTCTCTTCCTTCTCTAAGAAAAATAAAAGTTAAATCCTACACTTCTGGAGATGAGTCGTATTTCCAAAGACAGTCTTTGATATTAATTTCAGTCATATAGAAAAGTGCAACATAACAACAATGTTTTTATGTAAACTGAAGTCGGTACCAGAGGAAAACAAGAAGTTAAATAAGAATAAATAAGAGCAAATCATTCATCTCTGCTCAGCTTTTCTTTGACATCACCTCGTTGCAGATTTGAGGGATGAAAAACTTCCTTTGATCGAAAACCTTCCACAGCTCCGAATTATAAACCCTTCAGTTTATCCCCCCGACACCCCTACTGGTGTTGTTTTTTTGTTTTTATCCACTGAGGACAACAAACATCTGCTCAAACTCTAACAGCAATGCATCCCTCCCATGTACAGATGTTTCTGCCTGAGCAGAAGTGGTGGGCAGATCCTTCAGCCTCACTGACTCCAAACATGGCAGAAGTGGAAAAGCCGATGCGTCAAAAACAACAGATGCGATTGTACCGAAGCTCCAAATAATCGCGTTTCTGTCTGAATCAAATCACAGCCACAGTGTTTCTCCAAAAATGAGATTAGGGATGTTTGATGTAGGTAGAATACGTGGAATCAGGAACACTTTCTCCTGGAATTTCCCTTTTTTTCATTCGCTAATACTGTGATGCAAATACAAAGCTGTTTGTGAGCCTGCGAATGGTGTGTTTCTAAAAGCGCTGTGCTCGTTTCTTGGGTGGATGTTGCTGGACTGCAGTGACTGATCGTGCACACAAACCTCAGGACATCCCTCATACGTATGCGTGCGTGTGCTTGTGTGGTAAAAGCTCCTTGTCCAAACACGGCGCCGTTGGCTGAGCTCTGACCTCGAGTCGCTCGGCATGCGGCCTGCCTATTATTCCTGGTCAGACAAAGGTCCTTATTATTCATAACAGGCTGATTGCTTTCCTGCGCAAACACAACGCGAGTCCGAAGAAGCTCGACGCCGATGTGTGGCTCCGTTTAATCCTCCTCATCCTCCCTTCACCGTCTGACGACACGTAAACATTCTGCATCATCGTCACTGAAGCTACGTGATGGGGCTGAATGTTGTCTTTGTGTCCAGAGCACGGATCAGTCCGTCTTATCGGTTGATCCTGCATCACCAGAAGGTGGATTTTTACACTTTTAAATGAAATTACTTGAGACCGACGTGAAAGTTGTCCTGACATTCATGTTCCCGTCAGGATGAACTGTCTTTACTTTAGAATCAATATGATTTATGTACATATGGCTGTAAAGTCTCCAGTGTTTTGTTTTTGTAATAGTCATTACAGGTTAATAATGGAAAATTAGTTATAAGCTAGTTAATACGTTAAAGTCCTGCTCCAGCCACTGGTTTTTCCACCTTTTCAAGGTGTCTTTCCTCCGTCCTGCCCTCTGTGAAAGAGTTGCGGAGGTGAATTCGGGGTCAGTTTTGATGCGTCTCGGATTCGCGTAGTAGGACGTAGTATCGCAGTGAAATCAGAGCTCGGGAAATGGGGAGAAGGACTATCTGGCCAAACTTTCATCTGTTCTTCTGTTAGCGAGAAGGTTGATCCCCTGGATTTATGCCCTCTGGTGGCAGGCTGCAGGATAGCTCATAAACCCCTCCATGTTAGCAGGTAGGACATGAGCCAAACTAGAAACTCAAACACAAGGTTATTTTTCTGTCATTTTATGCTCAAGTGTTCATTTTCCTGATAAGTGTGTTTTTAATAGATGATTGACAGCTGCGGCCTGCTCGATTTCGGCAGATGTCGGTGGCTTCAACCCTCAAATGTTCCTGATGGTTTAATCCACACGATATCAGAGGGTAAATTCGGATTATCTCAGTGGTCTGGTTTCGTTTGGTCCGTTCAGGCGAGGAGTAGGACCGCATGAGAAACATTTCTGCGAGTTCTGACTTCTTGTGTTTCAGAATTTGAGTTTAAAAAATTTGGGGTAAAAAGTTTCCAAGAATTATGTCATTGATTTAATCAATCAGTCCAGCAGAAATGAACAATCGTTTAAAAAATCGATTGTGACGTCTTTTTACATTTATTACCTTCAAAAGCTCATTGGCTCGTCTTAAATTTTGATTATTTGAATCTATTTTTCATTTATCTTATAAACTTAATGTGGGTTTTGGAAAAGAGACTCTGGGAAGTTACTGAGAAAATAATCAAACGGATGAATTGATACTGAAAACAATAGCTATTTGCTGACTTTTTAAAAAGGATTTATATTTCCTGGGGTTAATATAAAGGAACAGTTCTATTTTTTGGACGATTGCCTGTCAAAACAGTTTGGGTTTCTGCTGATGCTTCGGTTCGATGCTAATGAAAACTATTCGCTGTTATTACCTTTTAATTTTAATTAACTTGTTATGTGCAGTGCAGCTCTTGTATTTATTTGTTTTGTTTTGCTACTGCACTCAAATGAGTTTGATTTGTAATGAAAAAAAGAGCAACTTTAGGTTAAAAACAGGACAGAACATACATAGAACGGGTTTTTCATAGAACGACTTTTTTATCTGTTTGCACATTTACAAAAGCACATATGACAAATGGTGAATTGTGGGAAATATGTGAGGTCCGCGGGGGCTTTCAGGAGCTCGTGGCCGGCCTGCTGCCGTGCACGCAGCGGTAGTAGGTGCCGTCGCCATAGGATGGATCCGGGCCGCTCCTGGCCGCCGGGCAGCCGTAGGCTCCGAACACCGACTCGGACATGAGGTTGTTGATGGAGAAGCGGTGGTTGAAGGACGGCTGGTTCTGGTCTGGTTTCAGGAGGGCGGCGTCGTGCAGCAGCAGCGGGTGTTGGTGGTGCTGATGGTGGTGCTGGTGGTGGTGCTGATGGTGCTGATGGTGGTGCTGATGGTGGTGCTGGTGGTGGTGCTGATGGTGCTGATGGTGGTGTTGGTGGTGGGGGAGCAGGTGCTGGGTGTGCGCGAGCGGGGGGGGG
>KV751387.1:44867-66834 GCA_001698575.1 Mola mola | reverse complement strand
GCCTCCGCGGCTCATTTAGATATTCATTCATCAACTCGGCCCGCGCGGCGGTACTGGGAAGTATTCAGACAGTGTACGAGGAGAGTAAAAGTTCTGACGGGAGCGTGCGTGTCCTGAGGCCAACAGTATGAAAGTGAAGTATTCAATGTGCAGGTGAATCACCAGAATCAGCTGTGCTGTCATGTGATATCATGAGGCGTAATAGTATCAGTTCAGTACAGGCCAACAACCAGCCTACCAACACCTCAAAGGGGGCCTGGCCAGGCTTCAGGGCTCCCCGTCGGACACACAGATCGGATTTGCACCTCTGCACTGTCCTCGGATTATCAGACTGAAGATCTAAAGGTCCCTGTTTGCATCTCGGGTTTCAGCAGCTGCTGAGTCCTCACTTAAAATCATTGAGTTTGTGGGATTTCCGAACCACATGCGCGCCGTCTGCCAACCCTCGGATCCCAAACACGGCTGACCCACCCAGCGGTTTGGGTTCGGCGCTGCCAACATCCCAACGTAGACAAGCTTTTACTGAAACGCTGAAAAAATCCAAAACTTCAGTGGAAGGAAAGAAATTGTGTTTCGGTATTGTTTTGCTAATAAGCAACTATGATACCATGGAAACGTCCGTTTATTTAGGATACTTTAAGACCAAAAGTCTTTTTCACACCAATAGCTGATCAAATAAATACATGTGAAAGTGCACAACTTTGTTTCTGATGGAGGCTGTAAAGCTGCGGAGTAACAAAAGTAACTAGTTAGCAAATAAGTGGAGAAGCAGCAAAATATTTGCCTGGAAAAAAAGGGAGTGCAAGTATGAAGTAGCAGAACATACTCAATTAAAGTACAGGTAAGTAAAAACTGTACTCAGTACAAGTACTTTTAAGTAAACGTAGTGCGTTAGGTCACTGCACACCGGCCGCGTCGACTCTTTGGACCTCCGCATCATCAAATAGGGCCTGCTGATGATTTATGGTTCCCGGGTCACCACGTACTGACGTGTTGTGTTTCCAGGCCTGACGCACGTCGAACGCTTGTTTCCTGGTTCGTCACATACCGACGCTTTGGGATGGTTGACCGTCCCGACCTGCCAGTCAGAAGCGTCCATATTTGAGGACCCTGAAATGAAACTTTTGACAGTTTTTGGGGCCTCGTTTTGAACTATTTTGTTGCGGATGAGTCATTTCTCTCCAGATGAATCTGCTGATTTGATTTAATTTTCTTTTTTTCTCCATCAATCGATTGATCATTTGGTTTGTAAAAGTTATGAAAACAGTGAAAAATGCCCTCACAGATGCCCAAAGTGATGCCTTAATCCGCAACGTTACGACAAAACACATTCAAATCTTTCAGGAAAGATTGAAACTGTCACTTCTGTCCGGACCCTTTAAATCTGATCAAACCAGCGTTTTCTGTCAGGAAGCGACTGAAGCTTCATGTCATTAAATAAGTTCCTTCAATTTATATTTCAAAATCAATAAGGTTGAAGTTAAAAATGGACATTCAACATGTTTTTCTGATAATCAACACCTGTTTTATGTTTGACTGCTGATGATTTTTAAAAGAAAATCAGTTCATAATAATGCATTTATATTTTGCTTAAATAATCTGAATCTGCATCATGTAAATTGTCTATCACTGATTACTTAAAATATCGACTGTACTGCACCGGCTCAAAATTGGCTCAGATGATCCCTAAGAATAACACTATTTCCATCAAGAGGAGAACACGTGAGTCATCAAGGAGTATCATTATCTGTTTAAAGGGGCTAAAGAAGCAACCAGGCCCTGCGGCAAAGTGCTTCACAAACAGACACGGAGGAATAAAGACGTGTGAGAATAATGAGGTAAAATCAGACCAGAAGCAGCAGAGACAGACACAGAAAATGGACACGAGCGCTACGAAAATATGAGAGCAAAGAGCAAAAGATTAAAGATTCAATTAAACGCATCAAAACGGATTGAGATTGAACATGGCTGTGAAGTAAATAATATGTGGATGCATCCGTTATTGTAATGCAGTTATTTGATGCATATTTGTATCATTATTGTGGGTCATTTCTAGAATTTCTGCACTGTGGAATCGTCATGTAAACACCAGATTCTTTAAAAAAAACATTTTTCAGGCCTAAAATTCACACCTAAACTCCTCATCAGCTAAATATTTAATTATTAACAACTATTCTGCTTTCCTTTAAACTTCCTGTTTGTTCGTCTCCCCCAGTGCCGCAGTGCATTCCAGTCGTCAGTGTCTGGAATCTTCCTCCTCCTCCTCCTCCTCCTCCTCCTCCTGCTGCCGTCGTCAGTGTCTGTGGTCCGTCCCAGCGTGTTTACCTGCCGCGGACTCGGCACACAAGACGCCGGACCACCCTGCTCTCTGCACACACACGACCTGTCCTCCCTGCGCAGGGCAAACAAGCCCAAACATCCCCGGCTGGTGTCCGAGTCACACCGCTGCCGAGTCTGCTGAGGCAGCAACAGTGACGACGGCGCGGCAGAAACGCTCGGTTTTCTTCTGAATAATGTTCAACGTTTGGAGCTCGAGGCACAAAACAACCTGAACCCTTCAGTGCTGGAAGGATTCAGACCCCAGAGTAAACGTACGGATGGGACAGTGTAAGAATGTGAAGGGTAATCCCACTGCGTTAAAAATACAGTTAAAAAGCTTTAATTAATTGATTAACCTGTTGATGATTGTTCACTATTTAGCTATCAATCATTCACAACATAAATAGTTTATTAATGAAAAATGCTTATCACATTTTTTTAGAGGTCGAGGCGTCATCTTCAAATCGCAACTTTACTCCGACCAGCAATTAAAAACCCAAAACTCCTCATTTCCTGCCGGAAATGACAAAGAAAAGCAGTGAATCCTGACATTTAAGAGGCTGGAGACAACAAATGTTTGACAGTTTAGCTCCATACAAAGGACTAGAACTAGAAATATTGATATCAACGATACAGCGCTGATGTTTATTGTTTACCAGTTCGTCTGGTTGCATTTAAACATGAAACATTTTACTGTCCGTTACTGTGGTAACAGATTTTACTTCCTGTGTTTTTCATCATCAGCGAGAGAAAAATAAACACAAAGTGTTTTAAATCCGTCCGGCCGGGATAATCACATTGTGACAGCTTCATATTGTCACAGACTTTATGAACAGTTTTGTCATGAGATGACTGGAAGAAGAAAGACAAGAAAATACATAAATTTGAAGGGTTTGTTATGTCTGCCTGCCAGAGGCATTCTGTCTTTGGGTTGTCCGGCCGCCCATATCTCAAAAACCATTTGAGGGATTTTCTTCAAACTTTGCGCAAATGTCCACTGTGACTCAACGATAACCTAATTCCATTTATGAGGTCATAGGTCAAAGGTCAGGGAATTCTTTAATCAGAAGACATTGCCCTTTGGAGGTCGCCGTGACCTGAAATCTTGTGAGCACAATATCTCCAGAATGCACTGAGGGATTTTTGGCAAATTTGGAACAAAACTACATTTGGCCTGGAGGATGAATTGGTTAATTTTTGGAGGTCACAGGTCACAGGACAGAGTTGGAGGTCCCACTGTAGTGGAATTACCACAGAAACTACCCCAGCGTTTTGTCTCCTCCCACCACTGTACCTTCACTTCATCCATTTGCTCTTTGCGTCCCTTCCACACACACAAGAGTTTAACGTCTGCAATGTCGAGATCAGTCCAGTTTGTGGTTCAATGAAACATCCACTTTCAAGCCAATCGTCAGCGGTCGTTTCCTTAAAGTTCACACGTGGATTTCATGCACAACTTTACCCAAAGCAAACGCACAAGTGAACCTTGTGTGTCAGAAGAGGAAGAGTGAGGAATGAGGTCATGAGGTGTGAACTGCAGAGCGAGCCAACAACTGTAGCCTGAATTTATTAGTGCATCACTCAGCGACACTAAAGTATAGGTTGCTCATCTGGATGAAAGACACTGGTACAGTATAAAACACGCTGGGATGCAACCAGATCAGTCTCTTCCGTTGTGACAACTTTTAAGTTAGTTTTATTCTCTAACAACACTTGTTCATTCATGGTGTTTGGTCTTAAATGACCTTCTATTATTTCTATTCAATATTCAGTTTAGTAAATTCACAGTTCAGAAAATCGAACCATCACGGTTTTGAGCGTTTTGCTTGAATGAGCAAACACAGCGATTAGATGATAATCGCTGTATTTGCTAACACATGTTTTCTCTCTGGGCTGTGGAGGCTCATGGGAACTGTAGCGTTTGTAATGCATTCAAATAAAATCATACAATAATCCAAAGATAACTTGTAGAAATGTGTGATTATTTCATTCCTCACTGTGGCAACACAACTTCAACCCGCTGCTGTAAACTGATGTTTGTGACTCAGGTGAACAAGTATTGTCAGTTCAGACTTCTACATTCGGATTAATCCAACATACAGCGGAGACAATTCTGAGTCTATGAGAAGGAAATGAACCCACAAATTGCTGTTTTCTGGCAGAAATCAGAATTGGCCCCATGTTTAATGACGGATTAAAATAAAAGAATTGGTCTCTTTTTCTCACTGACCTATGATGTCCCTTACTAATGTCTAATCTGTATATTTTCTTTGAGATCAGGTTTATGTGAAATTTCCTCTCAGCTGAGTTCTGTTGCATCGTGCCCACTCTGACACCTACTGGTAATTTATTGTAACTGCAGCTGAATGATGTCCATTCTGCCTGTTTTTACTTTTTTGCCTCATAAAGTTGAACAAAGTGGGTCCAATATTGGGCACAAGAATTTGGGTCACAAGGTTTGGGTCTTGTTCCAGGTGTGAAAAGACACGGCTGTAAATTAATTATAATTCGACTTCTGCAGGATTTCAGAAAAAGAAGAAATGCAATAAAATGTAGACACCATTTAGACCATCCGACAGAAAGCATTTGACTGTAGGCTGTATCATAAATATTTGTATTGATTTAATAGAAGCAACTTTAGTAGTCTCATTTTTTTAATATTAAAATGCAATTCTTTATTTCTTCACATAACTAAATATTGATTATTTTTTAAATTTTGGCTTAAAGCTTTATTACTAATGCCTCAATAAAATTACCTTGTTTCATCCAATTAATTAGGCTGCTTCATTCAAATTTTCCTCCTTTATCTCATTCATTCATTCATTCATTCATCATTACATCTTTCAGCTCTTGCTGTAACATTTTTATATTGCCATTTTGTTTGTGTTGTCTGTTTTTGTGACTTTAGATGTTCACCACATTCTGCAATCAGTAATCAGTTGTATTACGACCCAGGTGTGGCATCATCATCATCATCATCATCATCATCATTATATTATTGTTGTTATTGTTGTTATTGTCGTATAAATGAAACATCAGTTAAAACGTGGCTGTTGTTGGTCGGCGTTTCCTTTTTGCCCCAACTGGGCTTCCGTACGCAGGAAGTCGCAGCCTGTAGATTTAGTTTGTACAACACAAGGACAAAGACTCTTCAGCGTGACTGCAGCAGCTTTACTCTTTGATTATTTAGACTCTTTCAGTTATTTTCTACCTCGAACCTGAAGGTAAGTTTATTTTAAAAAGTAGGAAACACAAGCGGAGGCTTAAAGAGACAAATTCTGACCACAAAGACGGAGGCTAACAGTTAGCATGTTTGCTTTGCCCGAGAGTGTCACGGAAGTCTAATTAAGGTTTATTCAACGTCTCTGTTTATCGAAGTCCTGTCGTGAGTAAACCAGCTGAAACGGTTTAATGACGTTGTCTGATGGCCGTTAATTGAAAACGTTAACGTCATTGAATTGAAGAAAAGATCCAGATAAGCAAATTTTTCTTCACCGTTTGAAGTTCAACAACTACAACTACTGAAAGTAACAGGAAGTAATTTAACATCAAAGCAAACTTAATATTTAAGGACAACAAACGCTCACAATGAAGAATTTGGGAAATTCTATCTATTCTGATCGCTAATATCTTAACGTAAACAGAATTTTGCCTACTTTAATTGCCATAATTATCATAAATATCACTTTCCATTACCAACTATTACTAATTAGAATATCTGTTACTTTAATTATCGATTAACCCCTCCAGGAACCGCCACCTTACCGTGGTGGAGGGGTTTGGGTGCCCTAATGATCCTAGGAGCTATGTTGTCGGGGGCTGTTTGCCCCTGGTAGGGTCACCCAAGACAAATTGGTCTTAGGTGAGGGGCCAGACAAAGTGTGGTTCGAAGACTTCTATGATGGTGAAGAACAAGGACTTGTGTACCCTGCCCGGAGGGATACAGGGACCCCGACCTGGAGCCAGGCCTGGGGAAGGGGTCCGTAGGCGAGCGCCTGGTGGCCGGGCCTTTTTCCATGGGGTCCGGTCGGGCTCAGACCGAAAAGGAGACATGGGTCCGTCCTCATGGGGGCCCACCACCCACAGGAGGAGCCATAGAGGTCCGGTGCTATGTGGATCGGGTGTCAGTCAAAGGCAGGGGCATTTGGCGGTCCGATCCCCGGTTGCTGAAGCTGGCTATCGGAACATGGAATGTTACCTCTCTGATGGGGAAGGAACCTGAGCTTGTGCGTGAGGTGGAGAGATACCGGCTAGATATAGTCGGCCTAACCTCAACGCACAGTTCAGGTTCTGGAACCAGTCTTCTTGAGAGGGGTTGGACTCTGTTCTATGCTGGAGTTGTCCCAGGTGAGAGGCGGAGAGCAGGCGTGGGCTTATTAATAGCTCCCCGGCTCTCAGCCAATGTGTTGGAGTTTACCCCCGTGGACGAAAGGGTTGCTTCCCTGCGCCTTCAGGTTGGGGAACGGGACCTGACTGTGGTTTGTGCCTATGCGCCAAATAGCAGTTCAGAGTACCCACCCTTTTTGGAGTCCTTGGAAAAGGTACTGGAGAGTGCCCCTACTGGGGACTCCATCGTCCTACTGGGAGACTTCAACGCTCATGTGGGCAATGACAGCGAGACCTGGAGGGGTGTGATTGGGAGGAACGGACTGCCCGATCTGAACCCGAGTGGTGTTCAGTTATTGGATTTCTGTGCTAGTCACAGTTTGTCCATAACTAACACCATGTTCAGCCATAAGAGTGTCCATAAGTGCACTTGGCACCAGGACACCCTAGGTCGACAGTCAATGATTGACTTTGTAGTCGTATCATCTGATCTGCGACCGTATGTGCTGGACACTCGGGTAAAGAGAGGAGCAGAGCTGTCAACTGATCACCACCTGGTGGTGAGTTGGATCAGGTGGCGGGGGAAGAAGCCGGGAGGCCCTGGAACAAGACTTCCAGTCGGCGCCGAAGAAATTCTGGCAAACTGTTCGGCGACTCAGGAGGGGAAAGCGGAACCCCGTCCACACGGTCTTCGGTGTGGGAGGGGAGTTGCTGACCTCAACTGAGTCTATAGTTCGGCGGGGGGAGGGATACTTCGAAGATCTCCTCAATCCCACCAACACGCATTCTGAAGAAGAGGCAGAGCCGGAGGACTTTGGGCTGGGCTCTCCCATCACTGGGGTCGAGGTCGCCGGGGCTGTCAAACAACTCCGCAGCGGCAGCGCCCCGGGGGTTGATGAGATCCGTCCCGAGCTCCTGAAGGCTCTGGATGTTGTAGGGCTGTCATGGTTGACACGCCTCTGCAACATTGCGTGGACATCGGGGACTGTGCCTTTGGAGTGGCAGACAGGTGTGGTTGTCCCCCTTTTCCAGAAGGGGGACCAGAGGGTGTGTTCCAACTACCGGGGAATCACACTCCTCAGCCTCCCTGGGAAGGTCTACTCCAGGGTGCTGGAGAGGAGAGTGCGGCTGCTAGTTGAACCTTGGATTCAAGAGGAGCAATGTGGTTTTTGTCCTGGCCGTGGAACACTGGACCAGCTCTATACTCTCGCGAGGGTACTGGAGGGGGCATGGGAGTTTGCCCCACCAGTCCACATGTGTTTTGTGGATCTGGAGAAGGCTTATGACCGTGTCCCTCAAGGTGTCCTGTGGGGGGTGCTCCGGGAGTATGGGGTAGATGGCCTTTTGTTACGGGCCATTCAATCTCTGTATTGTCGGAGTCAGAGCTTGGTTCGCATTGCCGGCAGTAAGTCAGACCCGTTCCCAGTCAGGGTTGGTCTCCGCCAAGGCGGTCCTTTGTCACCGGTTCTGTTCATAATTTTTACTGACAGAGTTTCTAGGCGCAGCCAAGCGGCGGAGGGAGTCATGTTCGGTGGCCTCAGGATTCCATCTCTGCTCTTTGCAGATGACGTGGTCCTGTTGGCCTCATCGAACAGTGACCTCCAGCTCTCACTGGGACGGTTTGCAGCCGAGTGTGAAGCGGCGGGGATGAGGATCAGCACCTCTAAATCTGAGGCCATGGTTCTCAGCCGGAAAAGGGTGGATTGCCCACTCTGGGTCGGGGGAGAGTCGCTTCTCCAAGTGGAGGAGTTCAAGTATCTCGGGGTCTTGTTCACGAGTGAGGGGAAAATGGAGCGGGAGATTGACAGACGGATTGGAGCAGCGTCGGCAGCGATGCGGATGCTGAAGCGGTCTGTTGTGGTGAAGAGAGAGCTGAGCCAGAAGGCAAAGCTTTCAGTTCACCAGTAAATCTACGTCCCAACTCTCACCTATGGTCATGAGCTCTGGGTAGTGACCGAAAGAACGAGATCGCGAATACGAGCGGTCGAAATGAGCTTCCTTCGCAGTGTGACTGGGCTCAGCCTTAGAGATAGGGTGAGGAGCTCAGAGTAGAGCCGCTGCTCCTCCGTGTTGAGCCGAGCCAGTTGAGGTGGTTCGGGCATCTGGTCAGGATGCCTCCTGGACGTCTCCCGCGACCCAGATAAGCGGCAGAAAACGAAATTATTGATTAATATGCTGAATATTTTTCAGTGCTTGGCTCATAAAATGTCAAGAAATGGAGAAAACCGCATCAAAGATTTTATATAAATGTGAACTTTTCCTATTCTCTGAGATAATTGACAAAATAATGAGACACGAAAGGGCAGTTTAGCTCAAATTATGTTTAAAATAAATATTTTATCACAATCAACAGACTTCACTGTCAGCACTCTTTTAAAATATAAAACACACATTTCTATTGTTTTATTTCTGATTTACTTTGGCTGAGAGAAGTTTTATTGAGAAGGGAGCTCTGTGTTTTCGTAGCCTGATTGTTGACATATTTCAGTCTGAACCACAGTGCCAGACTGAGTCACGAAGAATTAATGAATCTCATCAGTCGTGTGTTGATCCGTCCACAGATGCCTCCCAAACCTCTGGAACCTCTGGCCAAGAAGCTCCTGAGGGGGGTGATTGTTGTGGAGCTGCTGGGCGTCTTCGGGGCATACGGTCTGTTTCACATTATGAACAGCAGCCAAGGTGAAACTCCAGCATCGACTCACGAGTGACGCACACGAGCGACACATACGAGCTGACCGTCGCCTGAGCTCAGTGTCTTTGTGTCTCCCCGCAGACTTCAGGAGCACCATGAACAGGAGGTTCCCGTCCGTGCTGGAAGGTGAGATGTTTGTCTTCACTGTGGGCTGGTGGACTGAATTCGGGGTTATTTACAGCGTTAAAAAAAAATTTAATCGAGCTTAAAACCAGGAACATTTTTTTTATTTAGTGTAACATCGTTTTTACGTTCTCTGAAATCTGCAGGTCGTGTCATCCTCTATCTAGTCAACTGATGATCATTTTAATTACTGATACATCTGATTTACCAGCAGTTCAAATATTATTTTATTATTGCAGAAGACAAAGAGACTAAAAACAGTTTATTTCTCACTTGTATGTTGAAGGAGGAAAAAAAATAGATTATTTTAATCTTTTTAATTACATTTTCAGTTTCATCTAGTCTTGATCATAAGTTGGGCAGTTGAAAAGTCTCTCAGATGTTCAACTCAACATTCTTTAATAATATTAAACCAGATATGAATCTCAGCTTTTAATTGTATTGGACAGTTTAAACTCATAAGAACCACAGCAGTTTTATTTTGAAGGGGCGTCAGATCTTAGCTGCCGTGTGTCATTTTGGATTCTAATGAATTATTAGGGTTGAATGGACGGTTTGCTTCTTTAAATTGATCACTGTCCTGCAGAAAAATCAGGGTGACTTTTGTAAAAAAAAGAAAACAATCTGTGGACCAACAGAGTGCAGACTTAAATAGATGAATTTACATTTCAAGTTCAAGCCGCCATTTTAATTAAAATAAAGATGTGTCACAGATGGAAAAATGAAAAAACAATCACTTTATGGTTTCAGTCTTCTGTTGAGCAAAACTGTCAAACATTTGTTGGTTCCGGATTATTTACTGTCAGGATTTTCTGCTTTTTTATTCATGTCTGTCAGTAAACGAAGTCTTTGGGTTTTTAACTGTAACTGTAAAAATGTGATCACTTTTCACTAGTTAGTGACAAGTTATCAGTGAGGAAAGTAATCATTAGTTGTCGCTCAGTTTAATGTGTTTAATTGATTAGAACTAAGAAATATGGACACTTATGTCTGGTGTTATGTCAGAATTTCTCCAGAAAACATGAAAATATTAATAACTAACACAGTAATTAAAGTGGATCCCTGTCACACTGCTGAATGAAACATAAAGTCTTAAATCTGACAGAAAAACGGCTCCTCTTCAGCGAGAGAAGAGTCAAACAGCTGACTCTCTGAAAACCAGTTCCTGCTCTGTTCCTCCCAGTTTACTACCAGTCCAATGAGTGGGCGGGGGTCTACGGCATCCGGGAGCAGGACCGTGAGGCCTGGTCCACCAAGCAGGACTGAGGGGTGCAAGTCAGTTCAGATTCCGCAACAGACGGCAGCTGCTACTTCTTCCTCCCCTTTGCCCCAAACGTCTTCCCTCCCGCCCTCCCTCGGCCGAACATCTTCTTCTTCATCATGGCCTTCCTCCTGCGCAGTGTCTTGACGTCGCGGCCTTGGATCCAGTCGTCCCGCTGGACCTCCCACTTCAGCTGCCTCAGGCCTGCAGGACAAATAGGAAGTGTGAGACAGGTTAGCGGGATGCTGAAGTCTCTGACGTGAGCACACGGGGGAGGTGATTCAAACGAAGCGGTCAGGGTTCAGTGAATATTCAACAGGAACGATTTATGTTCAGGCAGAAACTGAGACATCCACCATGTCCCCCGTTGTCCCAGACAAAACTAAATTTATAAATCCTTTATATTTCTGTAAAGTGTTGGCGTGATGGGATGGAGTATTTGGACTCCAGTGTGTTGAGCAGTAGACAAAATCCTACATTTTCAGTGACAGAGAACCTTCTATCTTTTACCATGGATACACTGATGCGCCTCTCTAGTGCTCACCAGTGTGATTTTAATAGTGTATGTCGCTCACACGAAGCTGACTGGAGCTTTTCGCTGCGGTGTCAGTTTACATGCTGCATCATGTCCATTCTGCTGTCAGCGTTTGCTCACAGTTGTCGTGTTGTCACTAGCCACTGATGTGTTTGCTAGAGTAGGTGAAAACTTGCTCGCTGCTGCATGTAAAGTGAGGCCATAGTATTTAGTGTCAGCACCTCCTACTGTTTAAAATCTGCATTGCGATCCTCTTAACATCGCAACCAATCTGAACTGTCATTTTATTTTCAGCAGGCTCAGTGCATCATTACATCCCTAATGAGCACGAGTCATGATGGAAGAATTACGCTGCTCATCATTCTATTTCACCTTCTGGTCAGAGTTTGTCACTTAAATCTGAGGCGCAAATGCTGAAGACGTAGAAGTTATTTATAAAAAAGAGTGTACAGCTGCCTGCTGTTGATCTGAGATATTTTTCTCTCTGGAGAAGTCTTGAAACATTGCTGGAATCCAGCAAACTGAATAAAAATCTTCCTGTTGATTTTTGAGTTCAGGCCATTTTTTACACGCAACAGCATTTTAATGCAAACAACCCTGCTCATATTTACAATCTATCATCAAATTTTTCATTAATGTTTACAGTTGTAATATACACATGGGTGAGGTTCTGTATAAAACATATTTTTTCTCTGATTATTCTTGTTGAACACATGTACAGAAGATTAAACTCCTACCTGCTTTGTCACTGTTGGCCATGGCGTTCAGTCCAACGTTGTCAAACCTGGAGCCAGCGTTCTCATCCAGCAAGGAGCCAAACTGACAACAAAACACAATTATAAAATTATGTCTGTTACACAAACAGAGATGTCAGGTTTTGGTTGAAATTTGTCATTAACTGAGGGTTTTATGAGTCTTAACAACATGGAAAATTTTATCTAAAGTGGGAGTAAACAATTAGATGATTATTGATCGTTAATTTAAAGCAAAATGCCTTTTTCTTGTCTCATTTTTCCCTGTTAAAGAGTTTTGACAGAGTTTTTGTATGAATCAAGACACTAAGGACCAAGGTTATCAGATTTCAAAGCCACTCGTAGACTGAAATGTGATTTATTTGATGGGGGGGGTTGTGATAATTGAGACATTTTGTGACAATCTGCAAGTAAACGAGTGGTTTATAAGGTTTATATATTTAAAAGTGAAAGTTAAATTGCAGCAGATCCTCCAGAACAGCTTGGACTACTGAACTATTTCAACAAAAACTCATCTTACCTCTTCGGCAGACGTGAAGGTGAGAGCATCTTTCTTCTTTTTGTTCTTGTTCGCCTGTTTGGAACCTGTGAGGACGAGCATTATCATCATCCCATTAAAACAGACTAAGTGCTACCACATTCTAATGAAGGCACAGAAAGTAAACGTTCACTTGGACTTGAACTCACCTAAAGATCCCAAGAGGTGGAGCTCATCCGAAGATTTCCGTTTGCCCTTCTTGGTAGGAGGAGTCAAATCTGGAACTTCCATCTCATCATCCGAGTCTGAGGAGAAAATGTTTACTTTTTAAAGCAGGAGAAGTAGAATTCATCATCTGATATTTAATTAAATGTTTTATATAATACTGTCAGTCATTATTAAAGGGAATTTTAACATGTGTATTTGGTGGATATATGGAAATAAAAGTGTTTTGTGGTCTGTAGCATAATCTTATTTAGCTAACGGTTGTATTTCATGTTTTTCAGTTTTTGTTCATTTATTATAGTTGAATGTATTTACATGTTGCACCTATTTTGTAAGAATAACCAATAATTTACTTGATGCAACAGGAAGAAGTTTTGTGCTGAAACTCACCACCGACCACATCGTCATCGTCCAGCTCTGGAACTGAAAAAAAGAAAAGAAAAATGAATTTATGCATTTTAATAAATGATGTTTAATTTACTCTCGAGCTCAAAAAAACACCCTGTAACAGTGAGATCACAGGTTCAATTCCTAAAAAAGGAATCTCTGATGGATCTGCATTTCATTTGGTGTAGATTTGACTGACAGTAATGGAGATACGGCTGAATAAATATGTTTTATTAAGATGTCAGCTGGTGGCCAATCTTGATTCCAGCCACCGAGGCTAACTAGCTTATTGCTATTACTGCTAACACATCACAAGTGACATCATTTCTACTGGAGCACCCCGAGAATAAGCCATTTGATAATCTGAATTTCTCAGTTTAAAGGAAAACTGAACAGCTCTTTAATATATCTTACCTTCATCATCATCTCCACCTCCGTCAGGATCCATGAACATCCCGCCTTCTTCCTCCAGCTCGTCTCCAAAGTCTTCCTCGTCCATGCTGCCTAGTGACACCTCCTCATCGTCCAGGTCATCCATGTCCGAGTTGTCCGAGTCGGACTCGTCCGCGCCCTTCTTCCCCTGTTTACTCTTCACGTGGCTGCAGACACACGGAGGGAAAACAGAAATAAACCCATCAATTAACGTAAACGAAGATAAAGATGTAAATTCAGACTCAAACTCAGACACACAGTGCTGCTTCCATTGCTAACACGCTAATGTTCATGTACCAGGCTCACCATCTTGTGTTTCAAAAAACATTCTTAAACACCACTTCAGTACCATTTCAAGCACTTTCCAGGCCCAGTTCCTCAAATTCAAACCCAACATAACTGTTTGAGACACGGATGGATCAAATCGGATGTCTCCTGGTCTGTGCTTCTTTCCCAGAAGCAAACATCCACAGTTTGTCTGCACTCTCACCCTGCAAAGTCCAGATCATCAACGGCCAAGTCAGTGAAGAAAGAATCTCCCTCACAAGAGTCTGAAAGAACAAAGAAAAATATACATTACATTTAATTACTGTAGTGTAACTATTCTTCCTATATTTAAATGTCAAAAGTAGTTATGAAGTTTAACAGTTTCTGGCGCCCCCTGCTGTCCGTCAGTTCACTCTGCGAGTGGCGACTCACTGAGTATCTTCTCGAACTCGTCGTCGTCCACGTCCTCCACGCTCTCGTCATCGCCGTCCCGTCGCGGCCGGCGAAGCGTCTTCTCCTGCTGCCGTTTCTTGAAGAAGCTGTGGCGTGAAGAAAGAAAATCAGTGTGTAAACTGGAGACGGTGCAGAAGTCCGCGAGCACATTTCTCAAAAACAAAAAACTAAATCAGACTTTCAAATAAGACAAATAATTTCAGAAGCGGAAGCTAAATTTGATTATTAGTTAGTTCCAAACTGACCGATAGAAGAAAACTTCATCCACGGGGATCTGACTCTCCTCTTTAGACAAGAACTCTTCACAGTTCACTGACGGACAGAAAAATGTTAAAAACTGAAAAATAAAAAAAATCACTTCAGCACAAATCCTCAAAAATGATTTTTCCGTTGAAGCTCACCTGGTAACGTGCTGACACCTGAGCCCTTCTGCACCAGCGCACCTGTGCGTTCTAAGAAAAACAAGTAACACAAACTGGATTATAGTTTCATTTTCAGACATGAACACGATTCTGTAGCTGAGCATTAATGAGTAATGTGTGTTTGTTTGTTTGTTTGGACGCGACTTGTGCTTTCTTACGATTGCCCTTCAGCTGTTTGGGGTTTCTGAAGACAAATCGATCCAAGAATCGGATGAGGGTGAAATCCTGCAGGGGGTCTCCCGAGTACTGGATGGAGCCGTCCTGAGGACACAACACACGTTTACACAGGAAACAAACAGCACAAACACACATCATGTGACCTCAGGGGTTAAAGTTGTCACAATTTACCTGCAGGATCGTTCTTGCAAACAGCGCCACAGAGGGGTGGAAGTGCACGGTGAGCTGCAGACGTGGAGAAAAGAGACGTTCAAGACAAAAACTGTTCATGTGTGTTTAAGAAGAAAAAACATTTCTGTTTATTTTGGTAAATATTAGCATTGATAGTTTCAACCATTGACCTAAATAAAGATGGCCAACACGTTTCCGCTTCCAATTTACAAAAAATGTTCAAATATCTCGGACATGAACACCAGCACTGATGGTTGGTGTTCGTTTGGATTGTAGCAATTCCGTTTCTAAATAATTCTTGATCTTGATTGTTTGATGGTTGGGGACAAAAAGTGTCACTGCCGGTCAGGTCAGTGATGTAAGAGTGGAACTGGCGCTCGATACCTAAAGCTACTGATGATGTCATTTAAAGCTGCAGTATCGAGTTCCTGCCTGACTCAATCGCAGGCAGCTGTCAGTCATGGCCATTCACCTCATTCTTACAGCATCATATTAAAACAAAACGGGTCAGAAAACTGATACTTGAACACACTGTGAGTAGAAGCACCTAAAATGACAGAACATCTTTAGGAAAAATTTATTCGATGTGTTTTTGACTTTTCATTTGGCTGCCATCCCATCTGATTAAGCAGAGGGGGAGGGGCTTAGAAGCTATACCGCAACCAGCCACCAGGGTGCAACTGAGCTGCTTTGGCCTCACTTTGAGCGCTTTCTCCTGTCGTCCATCTTTATTTACAACCACATGTTCCAAATAAATGATATGTAATTGCTCACATTTTATTCAACTTTTTTAATTTGTTTTCAAACTTAAATGAATGAAATGATTTAAATGAACTGCCTTATTATAAATGCGATTTTAAATGGATAATTCATTCACGATATCAGATCTTTGAGGACGACATTGATGTGGATATTTCTAAGTTTGAAACATCCGATTATAAAAAGTTTATTATAAACATATTATAAACATATATGTGTGTCAAATAAATAAACAAAGCTGAACTGGGACAAATCAGGTTTAGAAAGGAAACTTGTACATCATTAATGTTTTAGTATTGAAGTTAATTTGCAGGTCACGGTTCTTGTAAAATGAAAATTAGATTTATTTTATTGTTTTTTGGTGTGTGTCTCACCCTCTTTAGTTCCCATAATGTTGTGTGGTCGGCGCCGCAGAATAACGGGTTTCTGTGCAGCGGGTCGTAGCTCTGCATGCGCTTCCCTCCTGTGACAAACAACAAGGTGGGAATAAAAGTTAATGATAGAAAATGACAAAAATATGTATCTATAATCATCAAACTCAAACTGATATTTTAAAAAAAGACAAAATTTAATAAAGTTTTTGGATATATTTCAATCATGACTCTTTGTTAAATCGAGTTTCTGAACTTAAACAACCCATGAAGATCAAATATGGATCATAAATCTGAGCGGCTCGCTGACCTTCCAGGTTTTGGTGATGTACCCATGATGCCGAGGGCTTTGGCTCCACTGTCTCGGCACTCACTCCTTCGTCCACCTTATCTGCGTCCACAAAGCGCTCCTCTTCATCATCATCCTCCTCCTCCTCAGCCAGGTCTTTGAATTCCTCCTCCTCTCCATCCTGGTGAAACAAATAAAACAAATAAACTATGGAGTCATTTGATGACATTTAAAACTATTGTTTCAGAAAATATTAATAAATCTGGCAGACAATTTTCTCTATGTCATCAACATTACGGTATATATGAGCTATGGAAACCCTTTTGTGCCAATAATAATAACTACTCGAACTATATGAATAAAATATCAAAGTGATATATGAAATAAGATAATGAGCAACTCAAATAAAAGAAAAAGAAACAAAAAAGAGCATTAAAATGAGTCTTCAATAATTTCATCTCTACACATTTTGCTCTCCAGTACATTTTAAACCTCAATTTCACAGGTTTTTGTGTAATTATTTTCTGTATCACTGAGCAATCAAAAGATTAATAATTTTTCCCAGATTTTTACTTTTAATTCGTTAAGTATTTAAAATGATCACGATTTGTTGCAGTAAAATGAGTATTTTTTGTTTGAGATAGTTGCTTGGACAAGACGAGCAACGACATTTTATGGTCCAAACACTGAATGAGTTAACTGAAAAATATGATTGGTTGATTAATCAGTAACATAATCAAAATAAATTAAAGATGTTTTTGGACATTTTCCATTATTGTCCATCTGAGTGTAAACACAGACAGGAAATATGGAGGCAGCCGCAGCGCCGACACCTCACGTAAACGCCCTGACGAGTAACTGAAACGGCCGCGTTGCGACCTTCTTACCCCGCCCTCCTGCAACAGCGTCTTGAGGCCCGGTTTGGCCTTCATCACCTCGGACACGAGGAAGAGCGCCCCGCAGGCGAAGCTGGCGCTCTGCTCGGCGCTGACCTGCAGCAGCCGCTTCACGAAGGCCTTGACGCGCCGCAGCACGATGTCGGCCATCAGCGACTTGTACAGCAGGTTGAGGAACATGCTCTGCCTGGAGGACGTCGTCAGCCCGGGGTCCATCAGCTTCCTGCACAGAAGAACATGCATGTTTCATCCATCCTCTCCCCATTTTATAGAAACCAATCCCAAGTTATTCACAAACTCTCTTCTGTCTCTGCTGCTCATTGTTATATTATTTGGAATTGTTCAGACTGAAGTGCTTTGATGACCTGAACATGTCGTCTTTCCTGGTTTATTAAAATCAAACTAAAAACTTTAAAAAAAATCTAAAGTAGTAGTTTAAATATCCACTGTTCTATTTGATGAGCTCTTTTAACTGTGTCATCGCGTCGCACCTCGTTTTGTGGTAAAAAAAAAAACGAGTCTGGCCTGACTGGAAAGTTCGCCACCTGCTGGCTATCTTGATTCATTAACTCCTAAGATAATATAACCATAATGTTGGTGGGTGTGCATATCCATTTTTTAATTTTCTGAAGCTTTGGTTAAAATTTTCATTAGATTTTAAGGGAAACAAAGCAAAAACGATTCTGACAGCCCATTTTTCTATGTAGAAAATCTTGATGATTTGTGTGGGTGGGGTTTAACAACGTAGATGTTCAGTTTTTCATCGGGGATTTCTTTATTTGCTTTGTAATCAGCCAAATTGTTACCTTAAATATTTGTATTGACCATCTTTACTAACAACCAGCCCAAAATTTTACTCAATAAAGACACAAGCGGCAGCTGCCACTCATTAAAACACTTGAAAGTCTACTCTTTCTGCTGCATTGAATCCAGATTTTGGAAGTTATTAACCTTATAAAGTTGCAGCAGTTGTAAAACTTCACACTGTGATGGCCAAATTTTGCTGATAGACAAACATCATGTACACGTGTCTCTGGAGCTGGACGTCGGAGCAGACGATGTCTCACCTGTACAGAGCCACGTAGTAGCGGTCCGACACGGTCTGTTGGGAGTCCATCACCTGGAAGAGCAGCATGAGCGCCTGCACGGCCGTGTTGAACTTCACCAGGTGGACCACTTTGAACAGGGTATCCAGCTGCTCTCTCACCTTCTCGTCTCCGCCGCTGGCGTAGGGATACGCCCGGTTCACGCCGGACAGCAGCGCGCTCAGCATCTTCGACTCGACATCCTTCTTCTTGACGCAGGCGCGGAAGAAGGAGAAGTAGATGGTGATGAGCTTGGTGGCGAGCTGGGCCTCGCCGTGGCTCAGTTTCACCTGGCTGAGGAAGCACACGGCGTAGTACTGTGCCTTCGGGCTGACGTTGGGCCGGAACATGAGCCGCTCCACCTCGCAGCAGACCACCGCCTTCATGTTGGGGTGCTTCTGCAGCAGCGTTTCCAGCAGGTATGAAGCCTTGGCAGCCGTCTTGTACTCGGGGTCTCCCAGCTTGTTGACCACTTGGGTGAGCAGTGCCCGCTCCTGCTCCGGGCGGCTGCACAGCATCTCGTGGGCGGTGGCCAGCGCCTTAGCTTTGGTGGCCGGCACCGTGTCGTGGGCCATCGTGTCCAGAGCCGCCACAAAATCGGCCACGTGGTGCTTCAGCTGGTGCTCAAAGTACCAGAGGAGGAGGCGGCGGTCGCGGGCGTCGCGGTTGCCACTGGCCTTCTCCTCCAGCTGGTCAAATGGGTGCTGGGCAAAGGGGCGGAGCTTCCTGTGTTCCGGAAGCAGGTCAGACAGCAGCAGCTCTCGCAGCGTATCCAGAGCCATCAGACCCATCCGCCGGCTCCCCTTCTTCTTCACCATGGACACCAGGTTCTCCATGTGCTCCAGTGTGTGCACCGGAGCGTCCTGGATCAGGACCGTCATGGCTGCCATCCTGTCAGCCAGCACGCCGGAGGAGACGACTGTCTTCATCCAGTTGGAGTTGGCGCCTTTCTGCAGGTTCTTCTTGCTCCGGTAGAGCTCCACTTCGGCCTCATAGAGCCGCTGGGCGAGCGTCTTGTACTGGGACACCAGTGAGGGATCCTGCTGGTCCGTCGAACCCTCGGCACTGTATTCCAGGTCGAACCACTTCCCCCCGGGTTTGATGAGCAGGAACTGCCGCTGCTGAAACTCAAACACGCTGGTGTTGTGTTTTGCCTTTTTCCCACCAGCTGCCTGAACGTTTTTCATCTTCTTCTGCTCTGCCTCGCCTCCCTTCATCTGGGTAACTTTCTGCTGAGAGTTGGACGTTTGCGCCTCTGCTGCAGCTTTCTTGGCTTTTTTACTCTCCTTCTTGCCTGCAGTGTCACCCTCTGGCTCGTCACCAATGATCTGCTGCCCGGCAAACGCCCGGATGCCCAGTTTGGCAATGAACTTCTCCATCTCGCCTTCCTCCAGGTCATCGATCGCTCCCTTCTTTCCTCCATCGATGAGCTCGTTGGAGTCGTTCAGAACAGCGAGCATCATGTAATCGGCCTACAGGGGAACAAGAAGGAAAACTGTTGTCAACTACAGCACGCTAATAAAGTTAATCAAGACCTCAAAACAACATATATTTATTTAACATAAATGTCAAATTCTGAACAGGAACTTTGTCTCATTGTTTTCTATAAAGTTCTTTGACAGTTTGATACCCCGAATGTTCAATCAAACTTGATATGTTTACATTTGATCTATTTTGTTATTATTTTGTTTATGATCTATTTACTTTAGTTGATTATTTGATTCAATTAGTTGATTCAATCATGCCAGTCATTTTTAAAGCAAACAGGTCAAACATTTAGACCTTAAACATGTGTCATAAATACGTTCGCAAAAAAATTCTTGGAACTTTGGCTTGGCATTTTAATCATCCTCCTTTTAGGAGGATGATTATTTTAAGTTCGACTACATTTCAGGAATACTAATTTTGTTGCTTAATGTTACAACAATATATGCAAGGATTTATTATAATTTAGAAGAAAATACCGGGTATTTTTTTTCCAGTCTTCCCTGTCACACCGATGGTTTACACTAACGTTGCCTCATGTTTATTGGTAATTGAATCACCTTCCCAATTTGAATAAACTGCACAGTGTTTACAGTGAATCACGCTACGGACGCTAACGTTCCGCCTGTACTGAGCTGTGATCCGCTGAACTCACCTGCGTTCCTCCGAGCCGTAAAACCTCCTCCAGGCTGAATTCGTCTTCTTCATTCTCCGCTCTGTCGTCGCCTCCATTGGCTCCAGAATTTTCGTCTTCCTCGACGCCGCTGTTTTCGGCTTCCATGTCGTTTTCTTTGGACTGAAATGCCACTTTTCTGCCCGCTTTAGATTTTTTACGGTTCTTGTTTTTCGCTGCCATGCTTGCTACAGCGTGAGGAAACGCGACCCGGAAGGGAACGTGACGTCATCTCCGCATATCGGAGCGCAAACATTTTCTGTACGCTGCTTTAAAAAAATTGAAATAGCTTTTTTAAAGCATAATTTAAATATTTTTTAATTCAGTTGAAAATGTGTTATTCAATATACGAACTTTGCATTAAAGTTTATTGTCAATTCCAAGCGGAACCAAAACGTAACCACCAATCGTCCAATCAGAGAGGTTGTAGCTCCTCCAAAGTGTCAAGTCCAAATTTACAATACAGGAAATACAGGGAAATGACCAGTAAAAATAATATACTAAACGCTACTAAACGGGTGTCGGAGCGTAGCAGAGGAAAGTTGAAAAGATAAAAATAGTTTTTAATTTCTGCGTGAGAGTAACGTATACATGCATTGAGAATCAAACCAACATTTTTCTAAAATTCTTGTTTCTATCTTGGATCATATTCATTACAAATTCATTACGTGTCTTTCTGCATAACATTTTTGTTATATATACCATCGATGATTCAAGCCTTTATTATGAAAGTGCTATCCGGAAATTATATGCCACGTTTACATAATATTTACTGTGTTTGGGTTACCATTTCGTTCTTGCAGAAGGACTTTGCGGATTTTAGCAGCTTTAAACGAAAAATAGACATAAATTAATATATTCAAGTTTATATAGTTTGTGCCCGAAGCTAAAACGTTACTTCCTCCTGCGTGCCAGTACGTCTTTTGCCTGCTAGCGTACCGGAGGCTAACACGGCTAACTAGCTAGCTGCCGTCAGGGAGCAGGGAGCCGGTCCATGTGGCTGCAGTTAAAGATGCATTTTTATTTTCCCGTGTCTTGTTAAGTAAGGTCACCAGGCCGAATACTGACGGTGTCCCGGGTGATTTGAGATTAATACTCAGCAAGATGAGGGCTTGTTTGGCTGCTCAAACGCGGCAGCTGATCAGAAGAGTCTTAAGTCATCCGGTCAGTTCATCGACAGCAGGTGAGACCTTACTTATCAATACGTTGAAATACAATTTAGATGAACTGTTGACTAATAAATCCGTAGCGCATAGAAGTGTATTCATTACTTGTGTGATAATTTATCCATTAGTGCTGCTTTTGTTCATTTATTGCTGGTATATTTCACATATCTAGTAAAAAGTGTATTATTGTTTTAATGCTTTAAACGTTGTATTATTAATTATT
>KV751387.1:10444-24644 GCA_001698575.1 Mola mola | reverse complement strand
ACCGTTTTGGAGTTAATTAATTTGGAAAACCCTGTAACAGAGATCATTCGACCTCTTTGTTCACCCTGTGTCATCCCTGTGAGTGAAAATATCTTTCCACAAATTTATGGCCAAATGCAGCGGTCCTATAACGCCGTAACGCTGCAATGAAGAGTGGTACAAATGCACGTTTCAAGAGTAGATGCATAGATCCAGTACACAAGAATAAAACCAGTTTAGTAAGTGCATGTTGTGTCAATAAATGTCAACAAAAAAAGGCAATCTGTGATCACATGCAAAATCAGCCTATTGGCGTGTTGCTTTTTATCACCACACATGTTGTGTGTCGTACTGTCAAGTTATCTGAGCTGCTAATCTCGTTCAAAACTTCCCCATCACAGCACAAACCCTTCACGCCAGCACACACTGCTACAAGGGCAATTAACAGTAATAGTTGTAATAGTGTGGGTGGATGTACTTCTTCTATGCTATAATGTAAAGAGTTGTTCCTGTACCGTGCATGTTAAGATCATAACTACCATGAGTGATTAGCCTAGCCAGCCTGCCCTGTAGGAGTGTCGAGAGGCTGAGCATTTTGTTACTAATGTTACTAACATTAACTGCAATAAAAAATTCTCAAGATAAAATTTCAAACATAATCCACTAAAATATGGTGGACAGACGTCACCTTCCCCGACCCCATTTATTTATTTTACTTAAATTTTATTTATTTACGAACTGTAGAGGGGTGAATGACATTTCTGGGTGTGGCATGTGGGGCATGAATGGGAGGGAAAGTACAAGAAGTACAATAATTTTACATTATTATTTAATTTTGTCTGTATTTTTTACAAGCTGTATATAACAATTCCTGCAAATATGATTAATCAGTTACCACCAGTTGTAATCATGCGCGCATCAGTTAACTGATGATTGTTTATTTGATTGATCAGGTATGCCCCCCCCATCGTTTACCACCTGCAGCAAGAAAGCAAATTAAGTTCTCCATTAATTTTTAAGACATTAGAGGTTAATAGAGTGTAAATAAATTTCAGGACATGCAGAGACCCTCATTGTTCTTTTTTTTCTCTCTCTCTAACTCTGACTGTAAAGAGACTGAGGGGAAATGAAGGGAACAATCCGGGTTCAAGAGGTTCAGCTGAGACATCAGATTTTCAGAGTTGTTCCGTGGTTAAAGTAGAGCGCTGATGAAATCTTTTCTCTCCGCGAACAATGGCTGTCCTTGTACAACATTCGGCGAACAGGCTGGAGTAGGAAGCATGTGACGCAATGGGCCTGAATTAGGACACACTTTGATAATCCACCTTCATGGACCGATTGATCACTTTTGTTCTCACGGCGTCGGATGAATGTCGAAATAAAACTGTGAGTTTTGGACAGGTGAGGTGTGATACTATAGTCTGACATTAGTGTGTCTGAAACAAACCGACTGTGTTCAATCAAGCTGTCAGAAATAATTGGCATGGCGGTGAGCTGACAATGGGCCTTTACACCTGGCACTATTTTAACACCTGGTGTGACCGTGCATCTCAGGTGTCCACGTGGAAATCTGATCGCTATCTGGTCGCGCTGCGCCGCTGAACAAGCATTCCTGGCAGCAGGTTACACCGTCTCATCCTCTTCTCGTGTGGCCGCCGCTTAAACAATGATGACAACACATCAGCCAAGCCTGCCATCATTCTCATCGTTCCGTCATCATCTTTAATGGTTACGCGTTCCCACGGTGGACATACAGTTCTCTGCAGGCAGGCAGAACTCAGCAGGACTCCTGCGAGGTCTTCTGTGGTAGGGACTCCCGCCGACCTTTCACAGGAGGGGAAGGAGCAATGCTGTGCTGCTGTTCAGTTATTGTGTGTGGATTTACATTTGTGTTGAATGTGGCCGTAATGCATCCCTGTCAATTTTCAGAGCAGGTTTCACAATCTGTCCTCAAAACGTTTTGAGTGTATTTACACCCGTGCATAGAGGCCTAAAACTGTCCAATCACAGGTAGCACATCTTTAACGCCAGGTGTGAAGGTGGCCACTGCTATTTCACTGTTGGCTGTTGTTTGATGAATGCTCTTTTACAGAGTTCAGAGTTCGGCAGTTTTATCCCCTCTTTTGAAGAGAAAAAGGACTTTACGACTCTTAGTGCATTTTCTTACATTTTAAGAACCAGTTTACGGCAGGATTTTGTCAGTAAGCTGACAAAACTGTTCCGAATTTGTCAGGTGCATTGCTGATGACCAGCGCAAAGTTAGTTCAATCTCAAAACGCACAAATGCGTCTTGGGATTTATATAAAAATCACTCTGTCCACAAAAAAAATCTTGTTTTAAATATATATGTATACACACTGCACTAGTATAGGTACAGCAGATCGACTGGATGAATTAGGAATAATCAAATGGCACCGGGCATCCTTGAATTTAAAATAATTCATCCGAGTTCAACTACACCCCAAAACCAACACAACAGTGACTGTTGACGACCTAAATAGATGTTTTCCATTGCACATTCAAGCTGTAAACATGCTCCTCAGTTAATCATGTAACCACTGCGCTTCTGGGTTACCTGGTTCCTTTCAAGGACCAAGGGTGACATTCAGGTTGCAGATAGCAATCAAGTGAAAATAGCTCATCTCCCACCTCCCCCACAGCGGCAACTAAAGACAATGAAGGCTCGCTTTGTCTGTTCTGGGCTACTGCAGAAACATAGTGGACTCTTTGGAAGTGGACCGGACCCGCTCCCACAATTCTCAGTTTCAGGTGATTATACAGGAATAACATAATGAACATAAATCCTGAACACTGGACCTTTAAGAAAAACAGCGAAAGCACTGAGTGTTGGAGAAGGATCGCTGTGTTTTCGTGAATGGACCCTTTAAAAGGTGAACATTGCACCGGACCCTGAACTCGGCTCGTGTTGTTACTGGATTACTTCGCTCTGAACAGACGTCCCCTTAATGGAATTAGTATGAAATTGGTGTTTCTAACCATGTTTGCTCACATAGCCTGTTCAGTGCGAATGTGTGTGTGTGTGTGTGCATGGACAAGAGCACGGCGACGGAGCTGATAAAAGTTGGTCTGTTCCAGTTAGTGTGAGGCGCTGACTGTGACTCATTTGTTCACTGGTTTGAATGAGATGGAAAATCCAGTGGTTCGCCTGCAGGCATCACAGACACTCTGTGTGTGTGTGTGTGTGTGTGTGTGTGTGTGTGTGTGTGTGTGTGTGTGTGTGAGAGGGGAAACTACTGAAACGGCTCCCTAGCTGCACAACGTGAACCGGCAAGTGTGGAAACTGAATTTTATTTACGTCACTGTTTATTCTTTGTCAGAAAACTTGATTTCACTCCGCTGAGAACTCACTGACACGTTCCTCTGATTGTATGTTGCTACCACGAGTTTATTCCTGCACACTGACGCCTCAGAATGAGTGCGAACTGAGCACTACCTTCTCTATGTCATAGTTTTAAATTTGATAAAAAAGCATTTCTCCAAAATTGCCCCTAAATTCGCTTTTTCATCCATTTTTTAAACTGGTTAATGTGTCACAGGGTTGACCCACCCCCCTCAGCAGCACCGGGGGGCAAGCAGGATACAGTCTGACACACATAAAGACAGATACGCACAGTCGCACCTACGGGCGATTTAGAGTTTCCAGTTCAGCCGACCTGCACGTGGTTGGACCGCGGGAGGAAACTGGAGCATCCAGTGGAAACCCGGTCGAAGGCAACACATATAAAACTCCGTTCAGGCTCTTGTTAAAACGCAGTGATTGTTCAGTACAACTAGTTATTTTGGCTTATGAAAGTATGTCTTCATAGAGCTGATTCATCAAAGTTTTCAGTCCTCGTTGAGTCAAACATTTCCTGCAATACAAACTGCATTTACTGCAAGTTGTTTGTGTGATGACAACATGAAATAAAATATTAAGTTCCTCAGAGTAAAACAGAAAATAATAACGTAGTGACTCTGGTTTCATATAAGAACAATAGTTGAATATTGTGAACCTAAAGGGAGTTCAAATGACTTTTATTTTTGATGTAGCTCCTTCTGGTCTATGAGTTTAACTTCTGTATATTTCTGATATTCAAAGGACCTACAAAGGAAAATATGGAAACAGCATAACTGCATAACCAAATGTGATCAACTTTCTGGTCTTTCGCACTGTGGGGCCCATAGAGGAGTCCAGACTTCTTTTCAACTCTTTAACCTTCTTTAAACCAGATGTAATGTAATCAAATGGATCACATTCTGATATTGAAAAGACTCGTTTCATGTCCAGGGGTTTGGAATGTTCAAAAAAATGCATCCAAAATTCATCATGTAGGCAAAAGCAACAAGGAAGGACAAACTGGGTCAAAAGGAATGGTTGTAGGTTAATATACAGACAACTGAAAACAATACTGAAGCATCTGCTACTTTGTGCCGAGATGTTTTAATCAGAATCACCAGAGCAGGAAGGTCCAAAATAAATAAAAAAGAAAAGTTGTTCTGGTTTCTGAACAAAATTTAAACTAAAAACCAAGCAGTCAGCCTACCTCCTCCTGCGGCATCGGGCTGAACTCAGTGGACGGAGGACGGGCGATGGACATGATGGCGCCCGGCAGGGAGACGTTAGACAGTCGTCTCTTCCTGACGCCGCTGCAGTTATTAGGGATCTTGAATGCACATCGCTTGTGGTAGTTCAAACCACAACCTGAGGAGGATAATGTAATTTTAACAGTGTGTGATTTCCTTGTAATCTACGGCTGTAAGGCTTTTTGGTTTGTGGTGTTGTCCTGTTATCTAATCAATCAGTCCGTGGGGTTCGAATAAACAACAAACAGAGTACTGGAAATGGAAATATTGCCAAAGAAGCTTTAAATATTCATATTTTTTTATGCTGCCCACAAATCATGATTAGAAATTAGAGATCCAACACAAGCTATAAAAGTGTTGTCTCATTATGTCTCAGACAAAAGGGTTATTTTTTATTATCTTTTCTTTATAAAATTACAGAATCTCTGTTCACTCGTGAGGTAGGGAAGTTATAAACCTTACAAAACAATGCACATTTCCTTTTCTGAGAAAATAAAAAGATCTTCTGTCTCACAGTGAATCATTACATCCCTGCTGTCAGTACATTTTTACTTCTATTGGTTTTCATTTTGTCAGTAAACTTTATTTTTACAAAAATGACAAGATTCACCTGATAAAAGCAGATCATAACTTACACATATTCCTTCAGTACTTCTCACGTGCTTTAGAAACAAAAGTGCAGGGTTTGGATTTTTCATAGAGTCATCGGGTGACTCCAGATTATCAACAGCCTGTGAATGATCAAGAATTCTGATGTCGTAGAATCTCATCATCTTCTTTCATCAAGTCTGATGTCCTGCCTTCTCCTGTCAGTGAGTGCGGTCAGATCTTTGTCAGATTGAAATCTCAGCTTTTGGACCAACCTCCAACTGATTCACAGTGCATGTCGACCGCAAGAACGTTCCCCGGGACGTGGAAACCTTCCGAGGAACTCAAAAGAAACCTGCGTTAACTGATCGACTCCCAGAAAATTCCCAGCACCACTCGGTAATATTTTTCAGAGGTTCAGGAACGGAAGCTTCCCGTTGATCAAGAATTTGGAGCATGTTTTTTTTACCAGCCGTGTTTGCAGCTGCAGGCTTAACTGTTGTTGTTTTATCATCTGTTTTTCTTCCATTGTGCATCAAGATGGAGTCGCAAAAGAACGCAGATAGATTAGATATTGGGTGTAATGAATGCAGTTACCCTTATTGCTTTTCCATACATCACTAGCCAGATTTGCATAGTCTTCCCAGGACTTTAGGCTGTGGTTGAAATGCAGGCAACAGTCAACCGCAGGAACATTTGAGTCCCCGGAACTGAAGGTTCCTGGTACTTTCGGTTGAAATGTACCTCACAAAATGTGAATTTTGTCTGCTTGGCATCACTTCAGTGAAGACTTGCTCGGAGGTTTTCAGACGCTCAGACTAGGATGCAGGAAGTCACCCAGTCAATGAAGACGTCCAGCTGCACAGACGCAGCAGCTTTCAGGTCTGATGTCCAGTGTGTGAACCTGAGTATGTGTGTGTTGGACAGGCGCCCGAGGTTCAATTCGCAGGTGACGACTTACCGTGAGGAATTACCACTTAGACACAGCCTCAACAAAGACACAACCAGATTAAATGTAATAAAACCATCATGACATCAAGCTAAATTAGTCCTGCTGGGTAGAGGTCAACAACGGTCAAGTTTCACACGTTAAAAGGTTGTTTTTCGATTGCTCATTGTGCAGCGACGGTCTTATATTCATCTCTGTTAAACTCATTAAAAAGGCTTGGATCCCCACAGAAACACTGGCAGCTCATCACTTCCTCTAATAAAGATTAAATGAGAGGAAGCCTGTGAGAATTGTTTTAAAGACCCAGATATCCTGACCAAATATCACAATTGCAATCTGATCAGCCAGACACCTGCGTGTGTCTGTATTTCTGTAGCTGCCTTGGAGGCTGTGGGTGTTTGTCTCTCTGGAGAGAAACTTTAGTTAAACCACTAATGTACACATTTAATCACACGAAAAACATGTGATTAAAATCAATGTAAAACAAAGACCATAAAGGCTTCTGTATTCATTCTTCCTGCACCAGAAAGCAAAAGATTTTCTCCGTCCCACTCTGCTCTTACAATGACTTCATTACATTATCTCATGTGCAATGCAAATTATGGTCACAAGGAAACTACGTATGAAAATGCATTCACGCTGTTCTTGTTAAAATCAGCATCTCAAAAACTAAAAAATTACATTTGTTCACATTTTTACATTCAGAAATCTATGGAATCAGTATGATTTGTTCGATGAAAGTTGATGGAAAGCAACAACATTTTTGCATTTTTCTTAAATTTATGACACAATTTCCACACCTTCCTCAAGGATTATGGTTCATTGACTAACTGTATACAGCTATTTAGCTTAGCTGCACACATTTTAGAGACATGATGAATTTGGAGATGCTCAGAGAAATGACATCACAATAAGCATTTCAAAACCATCAATTCAATATCCGAATTTAAAGGCTTAAGTGACACACTGACATCAAATTTGCATTAGAATTACACCTTCATTCTATGAAAATGATGATTTCCAGAAGATTTATTGTAGTGTTGAAAATCACTTTCACTTAATATCATTTTATTGATTGTTAAAGAGTCATCTTGAGTAGTAAAAATATATGCAGGGTGAAGTGCAACACAATTTAAACTTCATCCGTATCCTATTCCATTCTAAAAAACTTTAAAATCCAGAGTGGAAACATTTATATTCAACCACGACACCCTGAAGCTTGGTTATGATAAAATCTGTAAAAGCTGAAACGCTGTAATACAGTTCACTCACATTCACACACATAACTCATCTTCACGTCTTCTTTTACCATTTTCTAGTGATTAAAGTGCCTCATGAATAAAACTTTGCTAATCAACATGTGAGTCAGCATGTGAGTGCAGGTGTAAACCACGTTCGCCACAACGTGACCCGAGCTTTAATGACCCAGGGGGAGGAAAAAGCGCCGCCCCTTCAGCGTTCCTACCTTCACACTTGAGGCCCTGCCTGACGAGCCCCCACAGCATCTCCCCGCAGTCGTCACAGAAGGCTGGCGCCTTGTAGGAGTGAACGTAGAGCGTGTGAGGTCGGATCTGGAAGTCCTCCGCTGTGGCTTGAGCTAAGAAACAAGAAGAAACGCAGATCTTTAAACAACAAGTGAGACTCTGTCACTACACCCATTTATGTTTATGGTCCCGTCTTTCGTTATGAGCACAGCGATTGTTTTCCAACCGTTGCACCTTCTGAGACCTGACACGGCTTAACACCATCACGACTTAATTAATTTCCCTACGGGCATTAATAAAGTCATCCCTGTTTATCTACTTGTCTTCACACCCCACCTGGAACATTTCAGAGACGGATCGCTGCACCTACCTGATTCTGTTGTCTTTCTTTTTACTCGTATTTATTTCAAGGTTTTCTGTGATTTTCCTGCTCTTACAATGAGTGGCTATACTATTTAGTTACATGTTTTGTATTGTCTCTTTTGAGAAGTGATACATAATCCACAGTTTGCCAAACTCTCCACAGAGCAGAGACCAGTGGCTGGTCTGTGATGCTTCAGAGACTCAGCGGTCTACCTGGTGGAATCCTGAATGTTGACTAAAATGACTTGATCAGCCTCAACATGTTGCTAATGTGGATCCATTTAGTGGAAACTTATCACCTCACAGCTGTTTGCCTCTGTGCACCAGCTTCCATCCATGTCTGTCCGAGAGCATGGTCACATGTTCACAATGACCGTGACAATGACCTGCAGCTCAATATCAACAAAAGCCTGTTGAGTTACACCTAAAGATTTGTGGTTAATAATTCATAGTGGCTTGGACCTTGACTTCCTAAAATATTTAATCAATTCCTCTTTGACAACAATTGAGTGTTTCTTTAAAAAAGTGTGCTCCTGACTGACATTGACAGCAAACAAATCTCGACTTTAAACCTTTTACAAAACGATGTAGGCTGGCGTTAAACAGGAGAGGTCGCACCAACAACTGAATTAAGAGAAGGAAAGAATCCCCAGGGGAGACTGTCCAGCAGTTAACGACCTTTTTAGATTCTTCATTTTTGCTGCATTTCCTCTTGCATGAGTTGTAAGAGGCCCAAACTATTCAGCTAACAGGCAGAGACACTAATAGCTGTAAAAGTGGGTGAGCTCTGCAGGGTTTTGCAGCTGCAACAGCAGCAACAGCAGCAGCAGCAGGAGGAGGAGGAGGAGGAGGAAGTGGTCGTGGGTTTGAAGGTGCGACTGTTTTCTTCCTCTCTTGTAATTCGAACCTGCCGCCGCTCTGCGTCGGGCTGTTCAGTTGTTAAGGTTTCAGTGTATAGTTTTTACAAGCCAACCTGTCAACACGGCTCAGGAAGTGACAATTCTATGCACAATATTATGGTTTTGCGCGGAGGGTGACCTGGGGCGACGCCGCAGTGGTGGAAGCAAGATCTGAGGCGACAACTCCGCTCTCACTCGGAGGAGAATCAACAGGGGAGAGGAAGCGGAGGCAAAACAGAAGATGAAAAAATAAATGTACGAAGAAGTTTCTGTTTGGAGAGTGGAGAGACGGTGCTGCACCGACTATGTGCACAAACAAATGCTGTACCAATAATGAAAAGATCATATTTAAGTTGGAATTTGTTGGTCCAGCCCTGCACATTTGCCTTGAAAGAGAATCTCCCCGTACCGGAGAGCACCACCTCAACCAGGTCGCCTTCCTGGATGTCGTCCGCAGAGGTCAAACGCTGCAGGATGTTGTCTGTGTTCAGGTCATGGCGGAAGAGCAGGATCTTGTCGTACATCCCGAAAAATCCACATTCAGGGAACTGAAGAGGAAGAGAAGAGGGGCAGTGAATCTTGTGGGTTCAGAGTGAGATCACGGCTGTTGTTTACATCTCCTGCTAAATTGAAAAAAAAGGTTATTATATGACCACAAACTGGAAAGAAAAGTTGGAGAAACATTTTCATGATTCAGCGTCACCCTAACTTGTCTTTTCAAGTTGAGAGAACTTAAAATGTTAAGGCAGTGCGGACAGTCACTTTTTTTTAAGCTAAAAACTATAACTTCGTTTTAACAGGGCAGTAATCAAAATGTCATTGTGATCTGTTGTGGGAGCAGGCAGCAGGTGGAGGAAAACCTGGAGAAGTGGGAAAGGTCCATGAGTTTAAATACTGAGGGTCACAAGTTCAGAGCGACGGGGAGTGTGGTAAAGAGGTGAAGAAGCGAGTGCAGGCAGGGTAGAGCGGGTGGAGAAAAGTGTCAGGAGTGGTCTGTGAAAGGTAGGTTTACAAGAGGGTAGTGAGACCAGCAGGGTTGTTTGGTTTGGAGACGGTGGCACTGACCAAAAGACAGGAGGCAGAGCTGGAGGAGGCAGAGTTAAAGATGCTGAGATTGTCTTTGGGAGTGACGAGGACGGACAGGATGAGGAACGAGCAGGTCGGACGTTTTGGAGACACAGTTAGAGAGGCCAGATTGAGATGGTTTGGATATGTGCAGAGGAGGTACAGAGGATATGTTGGTAGAAGGATGCTGAAGATGGAGCTACCAGGCAGGAGGCAAAGAGGAGATTGATGGATGTGGTGAGAGAGGACATGCAGATGGTTGGTGTGACAGAAGAAGGAGCAGAGGACAGGGAGAGATGGAGGACGATGATTCGCTGTGGTAACTCCTATAAAAACTTAGGTAAAGCCGAAGGAGGAAGAAAATCATACAATGTGACAGAAAATAAAGGGTGAAAAGAATGATGTGCTTTTAATTTTCAAAATATCTAACACACAGTTTTTAAGAGAGAGAGAGATTAAAGCATGCGCTCGGAGTTATGGTTCGGCTGTTCTTTGCAGACATGCAGGTGAAGCAGCTTCCTGCCCTGCAGTGCCGTGTACGTTAGCAGGATGTTGGCAGCATGCAGCTCGTATGCGGCAGGGATCCGGCAGCACGCAGGCGGCAGGAAACCAGGTGATGAAATGGCGGACCGCACGGATCACATTCAATATACCGCACAGAGAAAATCCTGAATTATGGCTGAGGTCCTGTTAACCACGAGGCTCCACACGGAAACACAGAAAACAGGCTGATCCTTTACAGGAGGACACTTTGTTTTATTTTGTTAGTTGAGAGTAAACTCAGATGTGTTGATCTGTGATCGTATCCTCCCTTAAACTTAGAGAGCAACTTGCAATTTGGTGTAGAAACTAAACTAGCTAATAGCTAAATCGTTATTAAAATCAAAGCGCACTAAATTTTACAGTGCCATGATTGCCCAATGTGATAACTGTATCACCTTAATTTTTCTCACAATCAACAGATACTTAAGATCTTTACCAGATATTTTCATGTAATTATCATAAAATAATCTTAGTTATGACATTATTAGTAAAAATACCTGCATTTACATTTTATCTGTCATGGTGTGTGGGTTGGCCTGGGCGTGGCTCTCCTGGCTCCTGACTCTACACGCCTATCTGCAATCAGCTCATCACCTGTCTCAGTCTGCTCATCTGGCTCATCAACTCATCAGCCTGCAGTGTATCTACCCCGGCTCGTCGCCAGATCGTTGTATCCACTTAAGTGGTAGCGTACGCTCAGGCCTTGACTTGTGATTGTTCCTAGTTGGTTCTGTATTAACTGTCCTCTCTCTCATTATTCATGGTCCACTACCCGCCTGCTTGCCAGCTCTCCAACCCACTACCGCCTGCTTCCTCCTGCCAGCCCTCGCATTTTCTAGCAATAAAACCTGCTTCACCCATAACCACATTGGTCTGTGTCTGTGTTTGGGACCATCGCGCTACACCTAACGTTATCCTTCACATTCACACAGATTCATACAAGTGTATCATCACCTGGGTTGTGAGTAAGGAAACCATTTTGGGGTTTGGTGTGTTGCCCAAGGACACGTTGACATGGTGACGTTTTGTGACTCTTTTGGTTATTTTCTGTCTTTTAGCATCTTGTTGCTGATGTTTACTTTTTTGTTGTTTTTTTTGTTTTCAAATCATTTAATCTCGTCTGTTGTTTTTTTTTTTTTTTTTTTTTAGTCCCTGGAACCTTTTTACCACATTCCATTTTATCATTTATCTTCTGACTGACACTTTCAAGAGAAAATGAATCGATCTGTTTCTGTCACTTGCTGTAAGTAAAATGAATGTAAATAAAGTGTACTGCAACCGACAGGTCTGTGTTAGTCCTCTCATTCTGCAGCAGCTGTGAAACCATGACAAAGCAGGAAGCTGAAGGAAAAAACAAACAAGTGAGGAGCCGGTGAGGTCTTAACAGACCAGTAGTGAAAACACTTCTGTTCAACTGCCATGACGACGTATTTGGGCTCCATCCAATCGCATCAGAGCCACTCGACACTGAAGTGAGCAGAGAAACACACTAAGTGTTCTGTTAATGGACCAGAGTGTGTGTTTAATACACACTGATCCCCTCTTTATGGTTAATCCTCCATTAACCAGGCTTAACCTCCTCACACACGCGCACACACACACACACACACACACAATCCCTTTCACATTCTCTGACTCGGCTCCAACTCCCTCACCACAGAGGCCACATTACTGACGACCCAGTCCAGTTCTGGACTCCTGGGTCACGTAGGGCAAAACCTTGAGGCCATGTAACAACCTCTGACCCTGATATAGGAGCCGGAGATGTCCCCAGTCTGAAGTCAGGACATGTTGTTACCAAGATGGAGGGATATCCATCACCTCTTAATCTGTGCAGCCTTCATGCCATTATGAGAGAGACAGAGCGTTCATTTAATAATGACTCTAAAAGCGAGACAGTACCCTAAACATACAGTCCTCAAACACTTCCGCTAAAAACAGTGCTGAAACAATTCCATTACGTGATGTAAGAATCTGCCACGTCTATGACGCCCATTTCTTTCAATACAGAGGGTCAAACAGCAGCTTGTCATTTTCATTTCTCCCTCAGCTTATAAAAACACTTGAAACAATGGCGTTCTCTTCCATCACAGGAAGCTCAGAGCCTTTCAGCTCCAATAAAGCTCTTCAAGTCTCTGGTCGTACGCGCGCAATTAGCCGGGAAGGACGGCACTAAAAGAAAGGGATGAGAAATGTGAAGGTAAACAGCAGCTCGGCTGTTCTCGCCGCATCCGCTCACTCCGTCACCTCGCTCAGGAAACAACAGGAAGCAGCGCCGAGTGGGTCAAGGTTGTCAGGGTGTGAATGTGTGGGAGTTTCATTCATGCACTGGTTAAAGGCCCAAATCGCTGCTGAGTGCAACAGGTGATACAGCACACATCTGAATCACGTCTGGGTCATCAACCAAATAACCGGAAACTCAGTGGTGGCGCTACAGGAAATGCCAGAAGTCTACTTCTCCTCATCCTGATTAGGCACATAAATGAACCGCAATTCATGACCATCCGCGCCAAAGATTGAGGTTTTTATAGTTTGGAAAAATGAACACCACAGAAAGAACTGAAGTGCAGATTTCATCAGCGCATCGCTCTGCCCGTTCAACGACAGAGGGAAGAGGCAATCTCCTCAGAATTACAGCATCGTATGGAGATAAAACACATTAATAAATTACTGCCCTGTGCGTGCACTCTCACCCACACACACACACACACACACACACACACACAGGGCTTTATATTCTACATCTGTCACCATGACCACAACAACACACTTCCTCTTCAGACACCTCAGTTGTGCGTGGGTTTGTGCTGCTATCTTTGTGTGCATACATTTTTGGCTTTAAACCGGCATTGTAAGGACTTTCTCACCGGTCCTCACAACTTGCAAGGGTGGTTTGAGGTTAAGGTTGTGTTTCAGGTTTGGGGTTAGGCAGTGTGCTTTGACGGCTATGATAAGGGAAGGGATTATGTTAGTGAAAGTCCTCCCAAAGCTACAACGGTCTGTGTGTTAAGTCTGGATTCATTTAGCAGCAACGCAACATAATAGGAAAAAAAAAAATCATCTTAATGCAAAGTGTTACTAAACACTCAGTGTGTCATTTTTTTCAATGACGACTCTTTATGAAAATACTCACAAAAGATGCAATTTGATGACATTGTATAGTACTGTGGAAGCTACCGTTCCAAATTATACCAATACTAGAAAGGTATCATAATATCATGGCAGTAAAACATCCCATTTTATTGATAATGGTAACAATCAATATCAGACAGAGTGTTCTGAGTGAATGGGAGCCGTGCAGGCAGAGAGAGTTTATCGTCTCTTTCCTTTTATACGGTTTTCAGTGTGACAAAAGCAGGTATGAAGGCAGGTACCAAGATTTATGTGTTGGAGTCAATTCAGACATGTAGATTAAAATATGTCATTACATTGCTTATATACTGTAAATGACATTCAGGGAAATCCCAGGGACACAAAAGGTCTAAAGGATAAAGGATGTTGAAAGCCCACGCAGACCAAGAGAGCTAACTCTCTGACAAAAGACTGTTAAAGACTGTTCAAGGAAATCCAAGAGCTGAGGAGAGAGAGAACATTATTGCTCGTACCCAAATTTAAGTCAAATGAGTGTGATTTAGTTTGTGATAAGATAACGTTTCGGTTTCAAGAGTTTGATGTGAAAATTATATGCAAACACCAGTCACAAATGATTAATTTAGACCAAGAAAATATTCTGCAGCAACCATCAC
>KV751387.1:0-10398 GCA_001698575.1 Mola mola | reverse complement strand
TCGATGGGGTAAACGGGTTATAACACCCCACTGAGGTCCCTTATCCTGAATAAAATCATGATTTTGTTTTAACTAAAACTACTGCCTTAAATGATATAAACCATCTTTGGGAAGAATGAGATATAGTTAGAGTTTATCATTTGACCCATGTCCCATTTGCAAACCATATCACAAGGGGATTATAACATTTACTGTATCTGGCAATGCAGATCGGTTCAATTCTGGGAGTCAATAAATTCTCTTAATTGACTAAGCTGATACCCAAACTCTGCCCAACGATGCTGGAGAAAGGCTCCAGCCCCCAAACATTCAAGATGTACAACCCGTAGTTGACGTTGTTTCTATCTTCTTTGTTGTCTTTAATATACTTGATCTTTTATGTTACATAAAAGACATTAAAGACAAAGAAAATTCACAGATATTAGTGTCAAACAGTTTCTATACAAAAGCTGAAGAATAAAATACGGTTTTAACTAAAATTATAATAAGGAGGAAGTTGGAAAAACACATTCTCGTAATGTACTTGAAGAGCTGAACATTTAGATTTTTGAATGGTTTCAGTAGGTAAAAAATGTAGAAGGTGCAGTGTTCCAGGAATTGCAGCATCCGCACTAACTAGAAAGACACTTCAATCATCATCATGTAATTATGTTTTTTTATCAGTATCAGTAAATCTTTCAACATCTTTGGTATCATTAACTGCTGTAAACCATCAGTGTCAAAACAGGGAACCAAAACTAAAAGCACATCCGCAGCGTAAAAACCACAGAGGAAGAGGATTAACTGCTCTGTGAACTCCACCTGAAAGACGGACACGTGCGCCCTTTTTCAATATCCAGTGCGCCTCTGCTCTGAGCTCTCTCACTTTACTGACTGAGACTCACAGCAGAAAAATTGCAACATTCCACACCATCACGATACTGTAGACATTATTCCACGACCACATAGACAAGTTACATTATGTTTCACTATAGTTAACGTCACTTTGAAAAAGAAGTTGCATTCATATTCAGTGTTTCTCAGATTCCGGCTCTGAGTTGAACCTCGGATTAAAGAGGAACAATGCGGTTTTTGTACTGGTCGCGGAACACTGGACCAGCTCTATACCCTTGCGAGGGTGCTGCAGGGGTCATTCAGAGTTTTTCCAACTAGCCTACATGTGTTGGGGGGTGCTCCATGTGTACGGGGTTAACAACGGGCCATTTACCCCGCCCACCCGGAGCCAGAGCTCAGATAAATTTGAGGCCAGAGGCCGACCCGGGACACGCTGGAGAGATTATATCTCTCGGCTGGTTCGAGAACGTCTTGGTGTCCCCCCAGAGGAGCTGGTGAAGGCGGCCGGGGAGACGAGCATCTGGATCTCCCTTCACAGACTGTCGCTCCCGCGACCCCAAACCCAGACAAGCGGAAGAAAACCAACGAATGAACAAACAAATATACTCATATTTGCTTTCATTGCTGAAAAACAAAGCACTTAAAGCAGTAAAAAGTCAAGAGGGTACAATTTATTTCTAGATCTTAGTCTTTCACTTGTTATGATCGAACTAAGAAGCTGATCAACGTCAGTATGGGCCTCCCTAAATACACTGTGAGCACTTCACAGATAACAAAATGTCATGGACTTAAAAACAAAAAAGATAAACTTAAACCTTAAAAAGATTCCAGAAGATTATTGTCATTTCTCTTCATGGCCCTTGCAGAGAGTTTTACTCACAAAATGGTTCAAACTGATTCCAAAGTTAGAGAAAAACGGTCTTAATTGTTGTCTCATCATGAGAAACTTTCTAAAAACAATGAATTTAATCAGCTAATTGTTGCTTGATTGAATTTAACTTTGGGTTGATCCTGGTGAAGAAAAGTGAACTCCGACCTCTGACGCTCACCGGGACCAAGACGAGAGACGCCTGCCAACCCACCTGCTCGCACACAAACGTAAGGACAACTTGTGACCTGTACATGATGTCACCCCCCCCTTAACAATCTGGATGCAAACCAGCATCATGTATCCTGTTTAGATTTGATCTGGTGGACAAAGCAAAGTTAATATTAAACCCAGACCCATTTCCTGTTTCTGATTAGATGACGTCGGTGAGACGGAAACTAACCCACTGCCTGGTTCTTATCAGAACCACGTGTACGGTATGAGCAGGTGAGGGAGGAGGGGCTCCAGGGCATTTAAATCTTGACATTTCAGAGCTGTCCCAGTATTTGAAATATCACTTCTGTAAAGTTTAGATCTTAATGCCCTGAACCTGGACTTTCAGGAAGAGACAGTAAGTCTGGATAACATTATATTCTGACGACTGGTCTGAGTTATCACCCTAAATCTACAGCATTATCTGCTTTGACCTGATAGTTCCTCATTTAAGTAAAAAGCTAATAATAATTCCAGTTTTCAGACTGTATTTTCATTTAGGCATCATTTCTGTACATGTGTTTGGATTAAAGCAAACATTGAAGAAATAAGGTTTCCCGTCACGAAAAAAAAACAAAAACAAAAACATCTTTATATTTCTCAGAGGAGCCAAGAAAGCAATTTTGGTTATGAGACCAAAAATGACTAAGATAAAAAATAAAACTTGTTTTCGGAGGAACCCGTACAGAGTTTTCTGCCTGCTATTGTTTGTTTGCAATCAAGTTTAATGTTTAATGAGTAAAGAAATGAAATCAGTCCTTAAAGACAAAATGTGTGGACTAAAATTACTAAAATATTTCAGTTGTCAGAAAGGGAAGTACAGTGTGAGACTTCATTTAGCAGACATGGTATCCTCTAACGTTTGGAGAACTGCAAGCAAGACACCTAACAGGACTGAGCTGCTATGAGGATCAGAAACCAAGTGGAGACTTTGTACTTTTCCAAGAACTCTTTCTGCGTATCGTGATGACAAATGGTGTCTGAAAAGTTAAGCAAGGATTTCAAAAAACTGGAGGAGAAAACAAGAGTGCGACAGACGCTGTTAATGGCTGTTAATTGAACACATTAAAAGAAAATGATGCGGATTAAACATCCTCACTTGCTATCTAAAAATATACCCACACTGAAAACTCAAATCCAGAACCACCTGCATGTACTCTTGTGCATTCTGGGTAATCTGAGCAGTCACATTTTTCTTTAATCCATGTTTCTGTGAACACTGTCATTAAAGTAATCCAGATTCAGACAACGGCTGGAAATGTTTTATCTCAGCTTAATATCATTCAGGTTTTTCTCTTATTACTTGTTGACAGAAACAAAATGATTCATCAAATAAGTACAGAAATATAATTTTCACATCCACAAAGTGAAACAACTGAAAGGGGAATTTGATCTTCTGATAAACCATCTGATTGATACATTACTCAAGTGTTTAAATCAGTTATTAATCACAAGAAACATTATACACGGTAAAAATGAGTATGCTGACCCATAAGAGAGCAGATTTTATTCATTTCACGATCAGAGTTTGATCCATTCAGCACAACGAACCTGAAGCGAAATGATTAAATCACTTTATCTCCATTCAAGTTAACGGAGGACTAAAATGGAAGTCTGCAGCCTATTTACAGCAGGTGGTGGTTTCGTCCAAGCCCTGTGTTTAACACTGTCTTCAGATAAATAAATACACATCTGACCGATAAATTATCCTTCTAGTTATGAGAAATTTATATTATCAGCTGATGATGAAATTTTAGTCAATAAACAGTCAATAATTCAGAGCCCAAGAACCTTCAGCGAATAAACAACATGGTACCTGCACACTCATGAGGTTTAAAGCATCCTGATATACAATCTGCCCATTAACACAGAGGAGACGAGGAAGAAGAAAGAAGAATTAAAAGATGGTTTTCTCCTCGGGGTAGGAGAAAATAAAGAAAAGAAGAGCTATGAAATAATCAATCATCCATCTTTGCACAAAGTAAAGATTATAAATTTCAGAGACTGACTAACCTAAGCGATAATGTCATTTTTTTGTATCAGCCATGAGACGCAGGCAATAATGGTTACACCCACTGTACACAAAACATCGGGGATATGAGCGCCGCCATCTTGCACTGGTGATGTCATTTGGAGGCGGAGATACGGTATCAAGTTCCCAAACTCAGTTGTCATTCATGACATTTTAACTTTTACAGCATCAAATAAGTAGATGAAAGTAAACCGATGTTGATAAAAACAGCCCCAAAACACCACAAACATCTTTGAGAACGAATTTGAGTCGGGTAGTTTTCATGTTTAGTTGGCCCAATTCCCACCTGAAATGATGGAGGAGGGGCTTATAAGCCATACTGCAGTCGGCCACCAGGGGGCAGGTCAGATTCTCTGGCCTCATTTTTTTGGGAACTCTCATGTCGGCCAATCCAATCCACGCTCAGAGCCCATAAAGCTGTGTCGATCAATGTGATGCTGCCACTGGATAATTCAGCCTTGTTTTCCTCACTCCCCATGTTTCCCTTTTTTAAGAATATTTCACATTAACAGTAGTTACATAAAGATAGTAACACATTCGCCGTGTATTCTTACAAATCCAGCACAACGTCAAGTACATGACAACAGCTGCTTCCAGCTGAAAACATTTAATCTCAATAAAATTCAGATCCAGAGGGGGAAAAAAAAAAACAGACCTTTTTCCTCCTTTAACAAGGTTAAATCTCTCCAAAGACCAAATGGGGAGAAAAATCTGTATTTTCTTTTCCACAAACGCAAAATGTAACTGTAGTGTTCTGCTAAAATCACAGCTTAACCAATAAATAAATAAATCATCTGATAATACACCAATATGTCGGAAACACATCATTGTTAAAGCTGGAGTTACGAGTCATTAAAACTTCTGTAGGCGGGTTGAGCTTCCGTACAAAAACACTGACATCTCTCTCTCTCTATAAAACCATCATTCACTTCTCCACCTGAACCACCGCCTGGCCTTGGAAACCATGGAAACATATAGAGAATCATCGCTGGGGACAAATGATGAAAGAGATGCTGTTTTAATGATTTATGTGATTATTTAGAGTTTTATTTACCATCTCAGTATTTGTGCTTCCGTGATTAATTGTAGATTTTTATAGATCTTCATGTTTTTCACCACCAAACGTGTTATTTCTCATTTTAAAACTGTTTTAAACACAGATACAGACACGCCAAGACACAGCATAACTAAAGAAATTATTTTACTGTTCCAGTTTGAATTTGTTTATGTTGGTTTTTTTCCAATTGAGGATTGGAGAGTCTGGAAATGTTTGTCAAAGTGGAGTGAAATATTCTGTTAAGCAAAAATAATGAACTATAGGCTAAAAAAATCTCTGTAGAGCTGCCGAGTTGGTGAGGATCTTCAGCAGGCTCATCAGTCCCACTTCAAGATATTTTAGGTGGATACTGAAAGACTAAAGTTTGAAGAGTTTAAACGGTGGACGCGTACAGTTGTGGTTAATGTGGCAGCATTAAGGGGAGGGGAACTTCCCTGCTTCCTCGCCACCCCCACGAACCCACCGGCTCCAGGAGTTACAGAACAGTAAATCAGATCTGAAGCTCATCCACCCAGACGCGGCTCACGGCTCGGTGACGCGGAAACAAAAGCAGGAAAGAGATCATTCCAGTCATGATGTCATTCTGTAGGCCAAACTGGAGCCCAGTTTTATTACACCGCCCCACAGAAGCTTCCTGCTGGGATCATGCTCTGATTTGGGATCACTTATATTCTGTGCGACATCAAAAAATCCCAACATTCCCTGTTACGGTACAAAGCCGATGTGATGAAGCACATTCAGCTAAATACTCTTCTTTTAAAGGTGTTTGTGCTTTGAGTATTACTATTTTCTGATACGTCATCAGGCTACTTTGTAAATTTGAGATTGAAATGTCCAGGTTCCTTTTGTTTATGGTGTAGTCGCGTTCAAAGCAGACTATAAAGTGCCACAGAAGACAAAATCATTGTGGAAAAGGCGATTATAAAAAAAAATATCCCCTATCCTATAGAAATCCTTAAGGAATTTCCTGCTCCTAAGGCCATTTCTCACCTCTCCTGAAAATCCAAATGCATCTAATGTGGAGGCATCCTGTTCAAACAAATAAATAAATATTTAAAGCTGACAGAAACAAAACCTCCTTAGCAATTATCAAAATAGCTGGCATACAGTTTTCTTGTGAGGAAATAATGTACTCATGGACTCTGCAGCTCGTCCATTCCTGTTTGCAAAGAAAAAGACCTGAGAAGGTTTTAACTCCATAACGGATGCAATCCCATCTTTGACCACAGAGGCGGAGTGGCGCTGTCCATGTTCTGGTTCAGAAGGACTCAACATCAAATGTGCAAGAGATTCAGTGTTAATTTCACTTCTTCAAAAGCACATTCTCATGAGAACGTCACAACACGATTGTTCTATAAGGATTCACAGATCCGTGAAACATGACTCACGTCCCCCCACCTCGGCTCACCTCCACCTGCCAAACAGACGCCTTCATCACACGCAACAGGGAGCAAACTGATCACCTTGCTGCTCCTCCCAACCCAGAACACAGCTGTGAAACAGGAAGGGGAGCCTGCTGACACAGCAACACCGAGCAGGAAGTGACATTCCCTGAGAAAAAGATGTTTCCTCAGCCAGTGACAAGATAAGTAAAAGTATCTGTCAACAAAGCTGCACAACGTCAGTCCAGACTGGACAACCGGTTCGACAATCCATCAAGCAAGTCACCGATCAATCAAATCAACAAAAAGGATGGAAAAACATTAGAAATCACCGTTGGAAAAATTCAAATGAGATCATCAATGGTGTTTCCTCTATCTTGTGGTGTGCTACACAGTGTGTGTGCGTGTGTGTGTGAGATTGTTGTAGAGCAGAGAAAACAGGTGGTGCCTTCACTGCGGGCGGCAGAACCCGTAGATGCTGAGAGATAAAAGCCGAGCTGAGAACAGATGCCTGAGCTACAACTGAAGCGCCGGAGTCAACAGGTTATACCAGGTCTATCGGAAACTCTGCATCCAACGCAACGTCAAGCGCATTCTAACAACTGCAGAGTTACTCAAAGTCACGCCGTCAACTCAGAACTGGGAACATACTCCGAGGAAACATTCAGCGATGTCAATTTAATTATGAGCCAATAAATAGAGCTGATTTAAGATGAACAACTTTTTCAGCTCGCATTAGAAGGCATGCATGTGTTTCTCAAACTAAAACTTAATCTGCGAAGATGTGTGCGAGATTTGTCGAATGGTTGCATCTGCACCCCAAAGCAAGATGACCAACTCGTCTCATCGCTTTGAGTCCAATCACTGAGGTGTCCATGTCAAAGTAACGATGGAGTAAAAGCCTCAGAGGGGTAAAATGAGTATCTCTACCACGCCACCGTACATGCATCCGGCTTCCGTCGATACGAAGGGATAACGGATGCTGTAACATTCACGCTAGCTAAAGACATGTGTTCTCTCCGTGCAACCCAACTCAGACACATATTCAAATATCGCATTTCGAATATCTGCAACACCAAATGCAGGACGTCCTCCTTTGTTTCCTGTGTTGTGGGCTCTTCGCTGACTTTACTGGAGGTCTACACTGGGTTGCATTGCTATTATGTCACGTTACTTATGTGGCTGACACAGCCACGACAGTCTGGTACGTACCTCTCCACGCGAGAAATGGTACGATCACCAGTGGAGACACCTGCTCAGCTCACCGGTACCAAGTGTGCAGAAAGGGATCTGAACTGAACTGCTCGGCGGAAACGGGGCTATATGCCAGCCTCTAAAACCGAGCAAGGAAAGTACCTCATAGCTACAAGAAAACCTTCAAACCTCTCAGGGTTCTTTGGTAAAATCGTGAGTTTAAGGGATTTTTTGTGGCTGTATCATGGTTAAAGAGAAGAACACAACAGTTACAAGTAGAGATCAGAAGCCCCCCGAGACGTTTGCAAAATGTACCTTCTGATCCACAATGGAGCAGACAAGCTCCCTGACAGCCGACAACGAGTGGTCTCCGGGGTCCAGGGTCACGGTCTCCCTGGTGAGTCCGATCTGCAGCAGGAAGGACACTCCGTGGATGGAGCCTCTGGAGTCTGTGCGGGTGGGGGCGGTCTGGCTGCCGTTGGACAGCCGGCTGAGGAGCATGGCGGGCGGGCTGGGGGATGGCGACTGCAAGGGGGGGGCTGCATGGTGAGGGGAGGCCGGCAGTGTTCTATCTGTGACGTCGTCCGGGCAGCGAGATGGCGTTTAAGGTAAACGACATCCAAGAACGATGATTTAAAAAACGTCCTCAGGTTCGTCAGTTAGTCCCGACCCCTCGATTTACTCGATTCACATATCTCTCCGCTAAAACCGTGGAGGAAAAGTTTCTTATCATCGCTGATGCTGGTCGGATCCTCGGTTCAGTCTCCTGCTGTGGATCCTGTTTTCAGAGGAAAAACACACGACACTCTGCAGATCTGCAGCTTCTCTTCCCACCTGTTGACAAAGACAACACATTAAAGAATTAATCTCAAAATGTAAAGTTTTATTCAGGAATCAAGCTTCTGCTTTAAGACGGATCAGTTGACATTGTTTGTTTTAAACAAATGTACATGTGAAAAAAAAGGACTGTAATGACCTTGGAGGCAAGTCATCAATCACTTGTAAAAAGTTGGAAGAATATTTTAAAAACTAACATCCTGACATTCACTTGGCTCTGAAAGTTCTTTTTCTAACACCAACACATCGGTTTTATGGGTCACTTCCAACGAAAAGTGTGTCAGGAGCGACCTTCTTTCAGATCCAGTTTATCCCGGACTGACACGACTGCTCCTGAAGTGTCGATCATTTTAATGGATAAATCCAGCATAAGTTCTGGCTTTAAATGGCTTTCACACAGGCCTTCACTTCTGTACGACTGTACGATCACGTTATCATCTCCAATAGTTCCAATCATCATCATCACACCTCAGCTGCAGAAGCTACAACTGCGACAGAACGACGTTCCGACATGAGAAAAACCTGCTGATCCGTTAAAACAGTAAGAAAAAAGGAACAAATCTGGGTGATAGGATCCTTTTTAAACTCGGAGGTTCGTCGTGTTTTACTTTAAATACCAACATTGGCCTGAATATGAACCAGCAGCATGTGTAAGCTTACCCGGGCATCCTGTACCCCTGAAACGTGTCAAACCTCGATGTCACGAACGAGCCGCCATGTTAAATTAGTCAAACTGATCAATTCTGTTGTTAAATCTGGCCTCTCTCTAAAGTGAAGGTGTTTTACGGATTTTAAAAGGGTTATTGGTGTTTTTAGCGACACTCAGCTGTCGGCCTTAGCTTGGCCTGCCTGTCGCGCCTGCAGTGGGACCTGTAAGAGAGAAGATCCTGTTGTTTCTCTTGGAAGCTCCACTGACCAATTGCTCCTTGTTGTCCCTCAGACTCGTGTTAAGGACGGGGGACAGAGCCGTGTCACTCGTTAAACCCACTCGGCCCCTCTTGGCCCTTAACCCAGTCTGAGAGTCGTGTGCTGTGGCTGTTACGGTCATATTGTTCTTACCTTCTGTGCCCCGATTTCACCTCCTACATGTAAACGTGCAGCACTTTGGGCAACCTGGTTGTCTTTAAATGAGCTTTACAACTGAAGCTGTGTTCAATTTGGATCGTGGTCACGTTAAAAGTGGGGTTTTATTCAATAAAATGCCTTCATCCTACTCATGATGATGCCCGTGAAGGTGACTGTTATCCTGAACACTACAGCTGCTCTGTGTTGTTCTGGTCTCATAACTTCATGTTGCGCACATTCACCTGCTGCACCGCCGAGCAACAAAAGCGTAAGAGTCTGAACAGATGTTCCCTCTCCGGTCCACATGTGGGCTCTGGCTCATGACTGAGTCCGGACCTACCTGCTGGCTGCGGGAGGATCGGCCGCACTTCTGCCTTCACTCCGATGACAAGAGAAGTCGGAGCTTTTCCACTTCCACCGGCGCACCAACCGAGCCGAGAGACGCGCGTCAAAGTCCGGTCCAGCGACTCGGTTCGCTCCTCTCGGGCGCCGGACAGACACGTGAGACGGGTCGGCGGCTCCCAGCGAGCAGCTCGAGCTTCGTGCGGGTCTGATCACATCGGCGACTCACACACCGGGGAGGAGGAGCGACTGTGACGCAGCTCCGGGGGGCCGGAGATCCGCCGGGCCGCTGCGACCCAAATTGTCACCTCGCTGTTTGTAGGAATCTTAGCTCACAGTCGGTGCATATTGTCTGTTGAGCTTTCGACCACAACCAGGCTGAATCTCTCCAATGAGACCCAAACCATTAATTTAATCTTCTACAGAAAACATGTTGGATTTTTTTTATTACACTTTATTCCTGTGGTCTCCTGCACTGTTTTAGGAGTTGGGCAAATCAGCAAATGATGTGCAGGTACACGACAGAGGTCAAAAAGTTCCTATAACAGCCGAGTTATGAGTCACAATCTTGTAA
>KV751386.1:2626748-2644177 GCA_001698575.1 Mola mola | reverse complement strand
CCCCCCCCCCGAACCCTCGGGAACGGTTACCAAGGCTTAGTGGCAGAATACCTTATAAAGGTCTGCTAGATGTGGATGTGAATGCGGCACTACAAACTATCCCTACTGTGACCATCACTGACACCAACAAGTTGTTTATATGCAACAGCAACCGTAATGAAGCTAATTGCACTCCATGCATGCCTGGCAGCTCAGATGAACCAGCTGCTGAATGATGGGTCCCACCCAAAGTGATTGACCCAAGGTCGGACGATCCTGATCATTAAGGAACCCCAGAAGGAAACGATTCCATCCAACTACCAGCCAATAACCTGCCTCTGCACGACATGGAAGCTCCTGTCAGGCATCATTGCAGCCAAGACGAGTAGGGTGGCTCAATACATGAGCAAGGCCCAGAAAGGGATTGGTTGTGACACCAGAGGAGCCAAACACCAGCTACTGGTGGACAGGGCAGTCTCTGGAGACTGTAAGACCAGGAACACCAGCCTGTGCACTGCCTGGATTGACTACAAGAAAGCCTATGACTCAATGCCACTTACATGGATACAGGCGTGCTTGAAGCTATACAAGATCAACAGGACACTAAGAGCCTTCATCAAGAACTTGATTCAGCTGTGGAAGACTACTGTAGAAGCCAATTCAAGGCTGATTGCCCAAGTTAGCATCAAGTGCGGCATATATCATGGAGATGCCCTATCTCCCCTGCTGTTCTGCACTGGCCTAAACCCCTTCATCCAGATCATCATAAAGAGTGGCTTCGGATACCGGTTAAGGAATGGAACAACTATCAGCCACCCAATGTCATCAAAGAGAGGCAAGATGATCACAACTGAAGGGTTTGAACTATCAGAAGGCAACAGAGCCAATGTTCAGGACAGCTACAATTATCTTGGGATTCCGCAGGCACATGGGAATCATGAAGAGATTGCAAGGAAGTCAGCCACAGCCAAATACCTACGTAGAGTAAGGCAGGTCCTGAGAATTCAGCTGAATAGTCAGAACAAGATCCGAGCCATCAACACCTATGCCTTTCCTGTCATCAGATACCCTGCTCGTATAATAACCTGGTCAAAGGAGGAGATAGAAGCCACAGATATCAAGACGAGGAAGCTCTTCACCATGCATGGAGGGTTTCACCCCAAGTCCAGCACCCTGAGGCTGTACACTAAACGGAAAGAGGGAGGCCAAGGATTAGTGAGCCTCAGAGCCACTATCCAAGACGAAGCAACAAAGATCAGGTATACATCAGGAAGATGGCCCCCAATGATGACCTGCTAAGTAAATGCCTCAGGCAGCAGAAACCCAGTGAGGAAAAGGAAGAAGTCCATCATGGAGGGACAAGCCCCTGCACGGGATGTACCACCGACAGATAGAGGATTTGGCTGATATCAAGAAAACATACCAGTGGCTGGAGAAGGCTGGTCTCAGGGATAGCACAGACGCACTGATCATGGCAGCACAATAACAGGCCTTGAACACAAGCTCGATAGAGGCCGGGGTCTACCACACCAGACAGGACCCAAGGTGCAGACTGTGCAAATATGCTCCTGGGACAGTACAGCACAAAACAGCAGGGTGCAAGATGCAGGCAGGTAAGGCGTACTTGGAGCTTCATAACCACATCTCTGTCCAGAATAGCGCAACCCTAGGAACAGCTAAGATACTGCGCAGGACCCTTAGGCTCCCAGGCCTCTGGTAGAGGACCCAAGCTTGAAGGAGACGCAAGACCGCCCACGGAGGGCAAGTGGAGATTTTTTTTTTATATACATTTCTCTTTTGTGTATTGCACATGTGTCAAAGCAAACAGTTTGCTTGGATAAATGGAATTTGAATTTGTTGTGAAAAACAAGCACAGATGAATAAGTTGCATATTGACGGTCCTGGTTTACACAGAGATAGATGTTATCCAGATCACAACTTTTTATTGTATTTTTTCTAGCATGATAAGGTTGCCTAGACCCTTCAAGAGAAGGAGTTCCTTTACTGATGTATTGCCTATAATTGTAGAATATTATAATGTATACCAATGTATCATATAACCAATAAAAAAGGATGCATACCAACAACAATTAAATTAACTCTTCAGCCTCTTCCTGCACTGTCTAAAGCAGTCTGCTGTTCCGGATTTTTTGGGCAGGAAGTTAAACAGCTAGTGTCACATTCCGCTCCTTGTTTTCCCCTCAACCACCCCCACACTACCTGCTTAATTACCTGCCCTCATTAAGCTCATCAGACTCACCTGTTCCTCCGAGCTGCAACCAATCACCCAGCCTCCTTTTAACCAGTTCCTCCACACTCACTCCCTGCCAGATTGTCTTTCACAGCATGCAAAGTTTTCCAGCCTTTTTCCCCGGACTGATCTCTTGTTTTAGACCCTGCCTGTCACGGACATGTTTTCCACGTCTCTGCTCCGGTAACCTGACCTTCCTTCTGCCTCTGGACTTTGCTTCTGCTCGCTCCCTGTCTGTCTGCTGCCTGCTTGGAGTCACTCTTTGGAGGGTCCTGTCTAGTTCAGCACTTGGTTTGTGCTCGCCACCAGATCATTGTTTGATTGGACTCTGTACTAATAAAGCCCTGAACTGTACTGGTTTTGATTTGTGCCGTACTTGGGTCCGAACTCACACCCGTTACAGCTAGAACAAATGTGGAAACACAAAAATTGGTCATAGATGGTTAGTTTAAACATCTATGACTGAATAACTCCAGTGTTAGAACTTGCCTCTGTACAGTGTATAGAGTAGTTTAAAAGTTAAAAGATGATAGAAGAGTTAAGCTCCAGTTCGGAGCATATAGATCCCCAGTACCTGATAAGGGCAACAGATCCAAGCCATTAATTTAAGCCATTTGAGTCTTTTTTTCTTTTGAAATGTGAAATATATGATTTCACTAAATAGAAATTTGTTTTTAAGGCTTTAATCATGGGCTTAGTAAAGTTTTAAAAGATAAAATCGACTCTCGATGACCCCTATTGCTAACAATCAAACTTTTACATGATAAATGCAGTTTGCAAAATTTTATGTTTAACAGAGATTTTCCACAAAACATGGCCAATTTCTCAAAATAATCCACAGTTTAATACCTTCTTTCTATCAAACCTTGTCTTAATACACAAGAGACAACCCTAACCCTAACCTTACTCTGCATTTCCTCATGGACAGTCTGCTCATGCTTGTGACAGGACAGGATATAAGCATGGAGTCCTCCTTAGCTCAAATGTGATATCACCTAGCTCAGTTAGCAAGCCACGAGCACATGTCCAATCACAAAGTACTTTAAAAACAGATTACTTATCTCAGAACTAGAATTCATTGACGGGAGATATTCATTATCGTTTGAGGAAAAACTCTTCTTATTTCTTATGTAACTCCTTTATGGGCCATAATCCATGAACTCTGTTAAACAAATTTATTAAACCCTTTGAAGATAAATAATTTTGTGACTTCATGTTTGTATTAATGCTGTTTATTGCAGCAGAAAACCATAATCGTCTTCCTCTTCTAAAGAACACTTTTATATTACTGGTTGTAATTAAATTTATATCCTCTAGGTGCTGTTAGTCAGGCTTTATACCTTTAGTCTTGTTTTTTTTTATTTCTATTGATATCTAATTATGAACTGAAATGCATTTTGTGGGTTTCAGTCATTACATTTCATTGCTTTTTGCAGAGTGGTGTTCAATTATAATTTTGGAGGGATAGAAGAAAGATATTAGGAGGCTAAGTGAGGGTTATGGGAATGTACAGTTCCATTAAGACAAAGTGGTGATGACTACAGAGCAGAGACCAGACAGCTCTGACCAAAAATCATTAGTCAGCAGCTCACTAGTGAGCACTGAGGACAGGGGCAGGGTTTCTTCAGTCCACATGACAGCGTTCTCTGTCCCTGTGCCAAAACACCACAACATTTGTTATTGGCAATAACACCTCTACCTCTGGCAACAGTGTTTTTTCAGCTCTGATCATGACGAACTGTTTCAGCTGTGGCGAGAATGATTCTACCTGCAGTGACAACACGTCTGCCAGGGACGGAAAGAAAACACTGTGAGAATTGCATTTCCACCTGACTGACCCTGGCAGGTTCCATCAGAATATGTGCTGTGTGCATTAATGTGCTTTTTCTTATCTGCGTGACATATTCCCCTACATACATTATGTATTAATGGCAGGTTAAAATCAAAAACTAGCAACTTTTTCCTCACTTTTCTCCTCATAACACTTTTCTTTCTCTGTATATCTCAGGGCTTAAACACAGTTGGCCATCAGCTCTTAATGATGAAATACAACGCCTACTGCTGTGCCCTCCAGCTACTGCTATATTGTTTTTATACTGTATTGAGACTGAAAAAGCAGTGTGTGAGTGTGTGTGCATGCATGCCTTGTTTTATTGTTGTCTAATGGTAAGACTTAAGGGCTCAAATGAAGATTCAATTACTGTGGCCTTTTTGTTCACAGCCCATGGCTTCACGCACACACAAAAGGGCTAATCTATACACTCTCACAAGATTGCCCACACACAATTCATGTAATACACATAGTTCATTTACCCAAATGAAATTTGAATGCCCTCAACACGCAGATAGACAAGTGCACACGCATACACTCGGCAACAAAGTCATTTGAGAACCCTGAAGGAGAAATATCCAAATCTGCCAAGTAGAAAAGAATGATAATTCTATTGAGAGTCAATCTCGGGGCATTTTGTGATTACGGTTATTTATTTGGGATGGTACAGTCAGCTTCAGAATGAACTCAAATAACAATCTCTTTAGGGTATAATAACACCTGCAGGCCTCAACTCATGTCTAGTACTCTTGTCTCTGCAACACTTATTCATTGGCTCCATCACAACTTCTCTTACCCACACTTCCCTTTCACTTTCTTTTTACTGCCTTCTCATCTTTTTCAAGTTAGTTCAAGTTAATTTATTAAAAAAAAGGCTGTGTATGGAAAATATTTTGAGTGGTACCTGTGTGGACATATTCTCACTCCAACTTACACTGGAGACAGAAAACAAACACCTTGTGCTGTGTGGTGTTTGTATTAATTTTGCTGTGATGAGAAAGAATTCTATTGAATCACCTGAACCTGTGTTTAGATTGACTCTAAGGTAACACTTCAAAATACTGAGAACTCTGGCAAGCCTCTAAGGCCATATCAGCACTAGCATGGATATTTTTTTAAGCAGCGTAAATGTACTTCCCTTTACAAGTTTTCTTGTACATACAAGCAACAGGAGATGTGTGGGGCCATTATTAGACGGAGATACAGCCCATAGCACTAATATGACAAGTACCAGATAAGAGCATTCTGAGCATGCAGAGTGAACACTTTCCTTTAAGCAGAAGTGGCTGAAAATGTAACCAAACGTTCAGTTATTTGCCGTTATTTGACACATATTTCCAATAACTGATACTGATACCCCCTGTATGAAAAATAACAGAACTGAACTTCTACAATGCTAAGCCCCACCCTTGTGAGTTTTAAGGTTTGATTTCTTTGGTCTTCTCCCTAGAAGAAGTTGCAGTCAGGTGGTCAGTGGTTGTAGCCAGTGCAAAATTAATGAGATGCAACAGATTATTATCAACTTCTTGCATTGGGGAATACCAGCTTATTTGAAAATATCAATATTTAGACAATAAATTGGTGCATCCCTGTTGTTGGATTTTTTTTTTTTTCAATCCACATTGGAAACTGTTTTGAAAAATACCCCTTTATAATGACCTAAAATTCTGTTTGTGTATGGAGGAGAGGCCCAAACTTACAAGAAATGTTTCTTTTGTAAAATATCCCTGTTAGTCAGGACAGGAGATCCTTTAACTTAGATACTAGGCTGAATTGCCCAGCCTAGCCCATGGATTACTAGGACTTTTGGACCAACATTCCATACCCATACTATATCCGCATTTATAGACTCATATGAACAAAAATATTCTTAGTAAACTGTTATTGTCATGTTGTTGTGCTCTGTACAAGTGACATCTTTTGCACGTCGGTCTGTCCTAGGAAGAAGGATCCCTCCTCTGTGGTTCTTTCTGAGGTTTTCTTATTTCCCTGTTTAGGGTTTTTTAAGTTTTTCCTCACCTGGTTTGAGGGTCTAAGGGCAGAATGTGTCACATCTGTACAGTTTGTCAAAGCCCAGTGAGATAATGTTTAAATTGTGATTTTGGGCTATACAAATAAAATTTGATTTGATTTAGTGTAAACAAGACCTATTTAAAAATCATCAGTATTCTGTTCTCTATTAATGCCTTTTTCAACAGTTGAAGATTTATGGACAGGTGGTGCTGCATTATGAAAAAAATTAATAAAGTTAAACTCAAAAGTAGGGGCTCTGTAGTGGATTTGAGTGCTAAAATAAAAGTGATCATCAGCATATAAATAAGTGTGTATGAATTATTTACGCGTCGAAGGGATTTACAGTACACACCAGCTTACTTAGCTAAGGACCCACTTCCTCTTCATCTCATTATTTACTTATCTCATCTTCCACTCTGTTTCACCCACATCCCTTAACACATACACACACAACAAATAGTAAATCTACACACAGAATAACTTTGCTTTCATTTTTTATGGTTTCTTTGTGCTTTACACAATAATCTTTGTCTCTGCTTCAAACCTCTCCCTTAGAATTTACAGTTTATCAACCACTCTCTTTATTTTTTGGGAGGATATTGGGGCTAGATTTTTCTTACCATGAGGATAGCATTTGGTGGGGTTCAGGTGTGTTGACAGTCTGAGTGTTAACACAGACCACCATTTATGTTCACAATATAAGTTGACAACTAAATGGTTGAATTTGGCTACCAAAATTAATCAATAATTATCATAGAGACCAATGGTTATTAGAGGGGAAAAGAAGGGAAAAGATAGCCAATTTTACAAATCTGTCTCATGAAATCTACCAAACTGTGAATTTGGAATTATGCTTAATAATTAACTAAATAGTTACAACCCAAATTCCCTCATCAACAGCAAGTTGGAGTTCTTGACAGTGTAGAGGTTGGCAAAAGTCACTCTTGTGCAACATTAATCACACAGCAATGTTTATACAAAAGTATTAATTCAAGAATGAACAAGAAAGAAACACACAATGCCTAATCTAGGATGTAAACCATTATATACATTTATGTACAGGTATGTGCATGTGTATGTGTAAGAGAGAATCAAAATGGCTGTTGAGGCCGATGGCTGTTAAACAAAGGCAAAATGGGTGAAAGCTGTGTAGGTGTGAGGACGTGGTTCCAGGTTAGAAAGAATATGGTTAGTTGCATGCGAGACCCTGGGTCTTTGTCAGCTAACTAACCTTAATTTAGTACTGTAATCCTCTTATTATAAACCTGACTACAGTCACAACAATACTGTTCAACAAAGCAAGACAAATACTTTCATCAATTATGTATTTAGCTGTGCTGTGCTGAGTTGATGTGCCCAAGTCAACTTTACCAGTCCTTAAAAGAGAAGAGGTGTTTGCTTGATGTGGTTTGATGAAGAGTCAGAATTGATGCTCTTGCGAGGAATTCTCATGGCGAATGCTACTCTTGTTGTTCAGTCCTGGTGCTGGAGGAAACTGGCCATTTCTTTGCTCCTTGCAGAGTTAGCAGTTGTCCTTAACTCTCCAGTAACTCCCTTTGGTTAGCCCACAGGCATGGTTGCTTCTGTTGAGTAAATTCGAGCTTGTTGAGTCTTGAGCAGGAGCTCTGTGGCTCCAGCTCCAAAGAGATCAGGACAAGGCAGACGTTCTCTCCTTGTATGCCTGTTCCCTTCCCAGGTGTCTGGTAAGTAATAGCATTCGTTCCATCGGTGAGGTCCCTAGCACCAAGTTGTGAAAGGTTGTAAATAGTTGGGAGCTGGGAGGATCACAGTTGTGGGGCCAAATGCATTGGATAGATGGTGAATTAATCTAATACCAAAACATAATCCAGTGGGCCAATGTCTATTGATCTCCAGGCTGATACTGAAAAATCAAATATCTTGACCACCATTGCATCTTTCATCACTAAACTTCACTTTCATGGATGGTCCACAGTCCACAAGAACTAACAATGTAGTTGGATTTCATTCCTCTAAAATATGTTGAAGCAAAACATTGGACACCAAGGGATCATTCATGTAAAACAACTGAATATCAGTTAAGGAGAAGAAAGGTTGTTTGATTTGATATAATGGGTAGACAACATTTTTGATTAAGGAGGGAACTTAAAGCAGTACATTCAAAGATCCCCAAAACCTAGGCAAAGGTTTATATCCCTTTAAAATGACTTGAATAAAGTTCAAGTCATTTTATTTCTATTGTTTGTACAAAAAAGTGGATATTAAAATAAAGAAATTTTATGAAAAATAAGATAATTACAAAGCCCAAGGTAGTTACAGCAGACTGTAGAAAGAAACAGTTGGTTCTTTGACATGTTATTGGTTACTCTTTGACATCCTGCTATTTTAAGAGGCATCTCAGATTTTTGCAACATTTTAAAAACTGGAGTTTGCAAATGGCAGCAGAATATGCAGCAACATTGACATAACAGTATTACCGATTCATAGTTTTGATTTCAGCCGTTTTACTCCTGATCTGCTCCCTCAAATGGACTTTGTGCCTGCTCCATGATCCATTATAATATATGACTGGTTGTCCGAAAAAGAATGACACTGATGGTTTCCTCCATCTCTCTGAAATGTTGACATATTTTCATAGTATTATGTTGAATCATAATTTTTGCGGTTTTAATCAGTTTTTCAAAAAAGCAACAATGTGAAATGGAAACTTGCATATTGGGGGCACAATTTCTTTAATAAAAAAAAAAACAAGGAATTTTTTATCCAAAAGGGCAAACTTGCATCCCAGCAAGCAAACAAAGATAATAGACTGCCAGAGTGTGTTTGCTCTAAGCCCTCATGATGTAAAATGGGAGGTAACACACCAGATGCTCTCTTGCGGGGGAAAAGTCGGGAAAGACTCTGCCATTAGAAAGGACTGGCATCAAAGGAATCAGTAAAGTTTTGACTAAATAATGCATTGTGCATGTAACTTTAAATATCCTCAATATGTTAGTTATCTAGATTCAGAATTGAGATGAAGAGAACAGAGCCACTCCCTTCTACCAAATGAGTCTCACTCAAATGTGTAACTTACTTGTTCTCCCATGATACACAAAAAGAGGAAAATGTAGCAATCCTGACATGTTTTTAAAGTGTGAATAGTAGATGGAAATAAACATTGTTGAACAAAAAGTAATTTGGAGGCCTTATACCAAAAAACTAGTAGGGGGAGGGGCTCTGGGTGCAGGCAAACTTAGTAGAGGAGTTGGTATAATGTTCTTATTGGAATGTGGAATGCTGTGTTAGCATGACACCAGATTTATTGTAACTGGACCATGTCTTCCAAAAAATTCTATGGTTTTATCATCAGTTCACAAAATTATCCCAAAAGTCTTGGGGGTCCGTGGGCCAAAATAATACTTTTTGGTTGGCAGTGGCATCCACATTTTTGCCCAGTCTCTTTCCAGACACCACTGCGAGCGGTAAGAAAAAAGGTGGGGGGCTCGCCTTTTTGGTTAACAACCGGTGGTGTCATCCCGGACACATCACCGTGAAAGAATGTGTCTGTAGCCCGGACATCGAGCTTCTTGCAATCGGTTTTTGTCCGTATTATCTGCTACCAGAATTCACCAACGTCATCGCCATTACTGTTTACATTCCTCCATCCGGGAACGCAGAAGCGACGTGTGACGTCATCCGCACCGTAACTAGCAGAGCTTCAGACTAAACACCCTGGAGCCTTCATCACCATCACTGGGGACTTCAATCATGCCTGTCTCTCCTCTACCCTCTCCACCTTTCATCAGTTTATTTCATGCACCACCAGAGAAAATAAGACTTTGGACCTGCTGTATGCCAATGTTAAGGAGGCATACAGCTGCACCGCCGTGCCCCCCTCGGCAGGTCAGATCACAACCTCATCCTGCTCTCTCCATCATACAAGCCTGTTGTTCAGCACCAGCCAGTCACAGTGAAAACAGTGAGGAAGTGGTCTCCTGAGGCCATGGAGACACTGAGAGGAGCACTGGAGACCACTGACTGGAATGCACTGTATGAAACGCATGGTGAAGACATTGATGGCATTGTGGACTGTGTCTCTGAGTACATCAGGTTCTGCATGGACATCACCATTCCCACTAAAGTGGTCCACTGTTACCCAAACAACACACCCTGGGTAACCAGTGACCTGAAGGCTCTTCTCAACAGGAAGAAGAGGGCTTTCAGGGTGGGGGACCGGGCAGAACTCAAACAGGTACAAAGGGAACTCAATCACAGCCTCAGAGAGAGTAAAGACGCCTACAGGAAGAAACTGGAGGAGAAGCTGGGGAGGAACAAGGCCAAGAATGTTTGGAGCGGGCCGCCCCTGGCTGCAGCTTCCGCTCGCGTTGAATAGTGGTCGACAGGAGAGGAGCCAACATGGGAGTACAGATCGAGACCATAACTCCGGGAGACGGACAAACGTTTCCGAAGAAGGGCCAGCGCGTCGTGGTTCACTACACCGGCACGCTGGCAGATGGGAAAGTTTTTGACTCTTGACTCGAGGCAGCGAGGGAGCCAGGAGGTGATCCACGGTTGGGAAGAAGGAGTAGCCCAGATGAGGGATGGTCAGCGGGCAAAGCTGATTTGCTTACCAGACTTTGCTTATGGCAGATAAGGGCACCCAGGGATCATCCCGCCAAACGCCACTCTCACCTTCGACGTGGAGCTCATCAGCCTGGAAGCCTAAAACTTCTGCACTCACTTCGAATACACACAAATTTTCAGGGAGGAGAAAACTTACCAGACGATTCCTGCTCTTGATTCCTGCGTTAGGACCCGTGTCTGTGTCTTCACTAGTTCATCCTCCTTTACATTTACACACAAACTGTTTCTCACTCGATCTGCACAGTAATAAATCAGAGGCCATCCCATGCATTCTGTCATATTCCGCTGTATGTTTGTAGTTTTTGCTTTCAAATTTCCAAAATGTGTCAGGACCAGGTATTAGAACAGCGTCTCATTCCTGTGGCTCTGTGGCCTTAACTCTGAATTGACCACAGGTAATGAATTGTCTTAAACAAGAACAAATAGACAGACACTTTTTGTGTAAATTAGAGAAGTATTATTGAAAATCAAGCACATTATTTCCACGAACTGCCTACACGTCTGCTGATTTAGGTTTGTTTTGTTTGTATTACTGCGTTAATTTTTAATTTATAACGGTATAATGACTGTTGCCGAAACTACAGCTAGACATCATTTGAGATGATTTCTTGGCAAACCTTATGTCATTTTTTAATTTCTTTTTTGGAAGTTGTTGTGGAGAAATACTTATTTCCCACCCCCCCACAGTTGAAGGAGCAACTGTTTGAAGGAGTCTGGTGCAACAAACTGTCGATGTTAGCAAAGGTCTGTTCCTTACTGGAAACACAATAAAAGAGTAATTTTAACAAAAAAAAAAAAAATAAATAAGGGAGATCACCGGCTCCCAGAGGAAAGGAGGAGGAGGAGGAACAGTCAAGGGGAACACGCAGAGGGCAAACGAATTGAACCAGTTCTTCAACATGTTTGACTCCAGCCCCCACTCCTCCACCAGCCCTCACACTCCACCCCTGCTCCCCGTCACCCTCCCCCAACCTCCACAGCCCCACACAAACCTCAGCTTCAGACATTTCACTGCCCCATCACAGCCAGCCCCCACCTCCACCTCCACCCTCCAGGATGGACTACACATCACAGCCCGACAGGTGAGGAGAGAGGTAGAGAGGCTGGAAAAGCTGCTGGACTGGACGGCATCAGCCCTCGAGTGCTGAGGGCATGTTCCAGCCAGCTGAGCAGAGTGCTCCAGCACCTTTTCAACCTGAGCCTGCACCTCCAGAGAGTCCCAGTGCTGTGGAACACATCCTGTGTAGTCCCAGTGCCCAAGACAAGTCGTCCGACTGCACTGAATGACTACAGGCCCATAGCACTGACCTTCCACATTATGAAGGTCATGAAGAGGCTGCTCCTGGCACATCTCAGACCACTGGTGTTCCCATCACAGGACCTGCTGCAGTTTGCCTACCAGTCCCATGTTTGTGTAGATGATGCTATCATCTATCTGCTGCAGAATTCTGCACTGGACAGACCCAACACCACTGTGCGCATCACCTTCTTTGACTTCTCCAGCGCTTTCAACACCATCCAGCCCAGGCTGCTGAAGGCAAAACTTGAGGACATGAGGGTGGAATCTCCTCTGATGCATGGATCAGAAACTACCTGACGGGCAGACCACAGTTTGTAAGATTACAGCACTCTGTGTCTTTATGTCTGATCTGCAACATTAGCCCCCCAGGGAACTGTGCTGCCCCCCTTCCTCTTCACAACCTACACTTCTGACTTTAAGTAAAGCAATGAGTCGTGTCATTGGCAGAAATTCTCAGATGACATGGCCATAGTCGGGTGTGTGAAGAATGGACAAGAAGATGAGTACAGGAACCTGGTGGACTGATTTGTGCATTGGTGTGGTGACAACTGCTTGCAGCTGAACGTGATGAAGACAAAGGAGATGGTGGTGGACTTCAGGAGGAACAAGCCCACACCCTCTCCTGTCTGCTTTAATGGAACTGATGTGGAAATTGTCCAGACCTACAGCTACCTGGGAGTCCACCTGGACAACAAGCTGGAGTGGTCCACCAACATGGAGGTTGTGGAGAAGAGGATGCTGACCAAATTGCTGGCTATCATGGACAACACCTCCCACCCCGTCCATGAAACTGTGAATATTCTAAGGAGCAGCTTTAGCAACAGAATGATCCAACCTCGCTGCTACAAGGAACGATACAGGTTGTCGTTCCTCCCCAGTGCAATCAGACTTTTAAACACATCTGTTACTCGACACTAAACACTTTACCTTGAAAAATCATTCTCCTCCTCCTACCTGCACTAAACTCTGCACTCTCAGCACAACGTCTGTATATACTGTTAGAATTTTACAACTGCCAATACTGTGTATATTTTTGTACTTTTATTTTTATTTTATACTTTTATACTGTATAGTGCTATAGGTCCACTGGTCTTGTGCCAGAACATTCTTGCTGCTTTGACAAATTATTTCCCTACGCAGATTAATAAAGTCATCTCTATCTATCTTTCTTGTCTTTCATGACTGATTTAATTTTGTCTAATTTTTTGTTATTATTATCAACAAAATAAAATTCACTTTGTTTAAGCTTATGCAATGCAGCAACCAAAATAAATAATTGAATACATACTGTACAACAAACCTGATTTTGTTAAGGTAAATGTAACCACTACAAAACAATCTCTGATAGTTTTCAGTGACTTGATTTTGCATTTCTTTTTGTATTTCTTTATTGCACAGATGCTTTTTCCAACTTTTAGCCTATTTCACATTTCCAGACATATTCATGTCTGTTATCTCATGTAAGTTAGATTGTAAAGTTCTGACGTTTCAGGGTGTGACTAGTGAAATTGACCAAATTATCAATTACGTTTTGTTAATTTTTTTGATTTAGAATCTGAGGGGGCAAATGATTTTTTACATAGAGCCTGGAGGGTTTGAAAGCTTTTTTTCCTTCAATAAATGCAGTCATTTTAATAGTTAATTAATTTGATGACCAGAAATATTTTACTGCGACAAATATACAACATTTTAAGAAATCATGAGAGGTAACACTGTATTTTTTAGATACAGGTCATTACTGTATTATTTGTTATTGTTGGTAACTCATTGTTCATAGTGATTGATGTGATACACAGTCACTCACCATACCAAAATGCTGACAAATATGAATAGAAACACACTTTATCACAATGCAGCATGAATGTTCACTAGCAAAGTGCTCTCTATAATGTTAATGGGTTGTTTCCTTTATCGTGACTGTCTTTGCTTCAGTAGGCTCAATAAGTTCTGTTTTTATTTCTGTCTCCAAAAAGCAAATAAATCTTTGGCCGTTGATTTAGTAATGCAATGCATTGCCTCAGTTCTTGTATGTTCACTTCGTAAAATAGTGTTAGCAGTCTATGGTCCTAGAGTTTACTCTTTTTTCCAAAGGTGGCGGCTGTGCCTTACCATTGCACTCAGTCCTTACTTTACATTCAGGTTGCGAGAAATGAGAAATTACAGTACATAATCTGCTTTGTGCTATTTACATCACTTGCACAGCCTGGCTTGGGTATTCACATCTATTCATGTATTTCAATGGACTCTGTATGTAATCTAGCCACAGGAAAAATCTCCTTAGGAGAAAAGTCTCCTTACTGTCCTATTCTAGGTTCTTCCCACACATGTCCTACATCTCTCCCTTATCTTAAAGTTTCTTTTGTATTCCTTTTCAATGTCAATATTCTTTTCAAGTGGCACATCTATAACACAATAATCAATAATACATTTAGGCTCCAAAGTATTAACCTTCTTTATGAGATCAAACAAAACATTTTCCAAGAAAATGGCCAGACCACAAATGAGAAAAAAATCTCCATAAAGTTGATGGAAAGATTTGATGAACTGACTTAAAAAAAAACAAAACTGATGAGGCTAAAAGTATTAGCTCTCTTAAATTCAATAGCAAATAACAATTCTGACTCATGACTAACAGTAGCCTCGTAGTATTCTAGACTTGCGCAGGTATGATGACGAATCGTAGTCCATTCCATCATGGCAAGTTTTTCCAGCTCACCCAAATACTGTGGTTTTTGAGCATGGAGTTTAATTTTAACTTCACCACCATAGACTCTCCATAAGATTAATATCTAGAATTTGAGAAGGCCATTCAATCACCTTTATTTTGATGTCGTTTTAAGGTTTTGGATTCTTTTTTAAGTGTGTGTTTTGAGACATTGTTTCATGACCTAAAGCCAGATTGTAAGCAGATTTATTCACATTATCCTTTAAAATGTCAACATAATTTTTCTTCATGACCACATGCACCTGTACAAAGTCCCCAGTGCCTACAGCAGCAAATCAGCCTCCCCAGTATTAAGGTCCATGTTGAACTATGGGAACTGTGTTTTCAGAGTGGAAAACCTCCCTTTTTCCTACTACAAACAAAAAGTAACAACCATGAGTCTATACAGCTTCAGTTTAGTCTCATCAGAAAAAAAAAGGATAGACTTCCAAATCTCAACTGCAGTATAAAATTGTCACAGACAAATGTGGATTGATGTATCCCAAAGCTCACCACATTGAACAACCCTCACAACATTCTTTCATGAAACAGTCTTAATGCGCAACAGCTATCTTCACAGAGATGTGGTGGTTGCTGTTGACATCTCTGATGATCTTCCTCTCTAAGATCATCCTTGTTTTGCCTGTGCATCCAGTGGCAAATTGTTTGCATTTGAAATAGAACATTTCCTTGTGTTTTGAGATGATGCAATGCACAGCGGTTGTTGACAGCAAAAGGCTTGGAAATACCAGTATAGATGTCCTCTTAAACATAAGCATCCACTATCTTCTTTCTAAGTTCTAGACTAAGCTCTTTGTTTTTTGCATCATGAAATTACTTGTCTCATAGTAGTGCCTCTCAATCTAGCCTTCAGGTGCCACTAGCCCCATTCACTTGAGTGCATTAAGTAGAGTTCATGGCTTATTGATTGTTCAGATGTGGTTGCATAGCAAAAAAATCAATTTGCTACCATTCTGTTAAAGCATTTACATTCGTAGTAATAATGTTGACCTTAACTATAACTATAGTATGTCTCTCTGATTATAATGACAACGTGCAATGAAACGCCAGTAAATTTGATAATGTGGAACCAAATTTGATGCGATTCTCCAATCTTTGCCTGATAATTACAGGCAAAGATTGTTTCTAATGGGTCCTATCCACATTTGTTTCAGCACTGTGTAATTGATTACTTGTTTCATCTTTGAGAAAGCAGTTAATCCATGATGACCAGTGAGGAAACATGTTGCTGCGAGATGTAGGTATCCCACTTATATCTGAGATGAAAAGACAACCCAGAATTAAGATTACAGTCGCCATTTCCAGGCTAATAGATCTTAACCCTCCAAACCCTCGGAACCCTTTGTCTTTAAGGTCACTAGATTTTTAAATCAGGGAGACGAAACAACCTCTCCACAAATGCATGTTTCAACACCAGGACTCAGCAGTCCACTTACATTTAAAGGAGAAGGGACACTCCTTTGAGGATGATAATGTGCATGTGTTGGACAGGGAGGATAGTTGGTTTGAGAAAGGAGTAAAGGAGGCCATCTATGTCAAGCTGGAACAGCCATCACTTAACAGAGGAGGAGGTCTCAGACATCGACTGTCTGCCACATATAATGCAGTTTTAAAATCTTTCCCCAGGAAACTTAGCCACCATTCACACCTTGGCTCATGTGATACCAGAGACTCATGTGATGACCTGGGGGAGTGACATCCCCACTGATGGTGGATCTGTGACACACAGATTGGGCGTGGGGCATTGTACCCTTTGCCCACTATTCTAAGTGAGAAGGATCCTCCACAAGGTCAAAATACTGGGGACTCCCTACCAGAAATTTAGAACTGAAGAAGCTTCTTGAATGAGAGGCGAAACGTTTTCAAGGAACTACATGAAGTCCAAATGCCTTCAGCTGAAACATGACCTGGATGACTGACAATCTCCACAGACATAGTTCAATCAGGGTTTTTTTTGTTTGTTTTTTTTTCTGTGGTGCAGCTAAGATGTTAGAAGCGTACCCAGTCAGTCAACTACACAGTGTTAAGTTTTTTGCAATGCTTCACTTCTTTATAAAACCATATTAAAGGGTATGCTTTATAGGTTCTTGTCAATATGCAAAGTCATATCCAAATTACAGTCAATCATTTCATTGACATTTGGGCATTATAATTGTTCCTGCTTGTCTGTGTTTATGTATGTAATGACTGTCGTGTGTTCATTTAATATCCTTTGCTTTGTTTTTTTTAATCCTATATCAATATGTAATTAGAGGCCACAGCAGTCTGTTGTGTTTGTGTGTCCACTTCTGAGTGTTTAGTGCCATGCAGGCCCTTTCTGTGCTCTCATTATACTTATGAGGTACAGACAACAGGCCTTCAACCACTGAAGTGAACCATACACACACATATCATAACGCACACACATGCGACCGTACCGACACACGGAAAGTTTACTGCTTAATGGAGCTCCTCTCTTCTTTAATGAGCATTGTAGTCATTCCTCTCTCTACTGTCCCCCTCATTACCTCTCTGTCTTCTTCCTCCCTCTCTCACTCACTGCTCTCTTCTACCTGCGCCTCCCTCTCTCGTCTTACTTGCTGTGTTCTTTGTTTTGTGTCTTTCCTTCCAATTCAGATTTTCTTTATTCTTTCATATATGTCCTATGCTTGCAGATGTCCTACATCTTTCCATCCTTTCCTACTTAGTCTCTCTCTGCATCCCCTGGACCCATCCTCTCAATTCA
>KV751386.1:2602224-2617196 GCA_001698575.1 Mola mola | reverse complement strand
AGTTGCCGTCAGCTCGAATAGTCTGAAAGCCAGAGATGGTAGCGTTGGAGTCTGGAATACCTTCATGCAACCATGACTCTGTAAAGCACATTATGGTGCACTCTCGGTACTCCCGCTGTAACTTGGTCAACACTCCCAGTTCATCCATCTTATTTGCCAAAGACCTCACATTTCCCATCACGATCGACGGAAGGACAGGTTTATATTTCCTCCTCCACGCCCTCCTCTTAACACTGGCTCTGCACCCACAACGTCTTCTCTTTAACTCATCGGGAATCTGGTACTTGGTTCCAAGTTGTAGAGCTGGCTTTGCGAGCTGTAGCAGCTGATCACGCAGGTAAACAATGCCCTCACTGATATTGACATACCAGCGGCTGGAGAAGGCTGGTCTCAGGGACAGCACAGTGGGACTGATCATCGCAGCACAAGAATAGGCCTTGAACACAAGAGCAATAGAAGCCGGGGTCTACCACACCAGACAGGACCCAAGGTGCAGACTGTGCAAATATGCCTCTGAGACAATGCAGCACATAACAGCAGGGTGCAAGATGCTGGCAGGTAAGGCATACTTGGAGTTTCACAACCAAGTGGCCAGCATAGTATACAGAAACATCTGTGCCGAGTATGGGATCAAAGTGGGCAACACCTCCTAAGGTGATTGAGAATGACAGAGCTAAGATCCTGTGGGACTTCCAGATCCAGACCGATAAGATGGTGGTGGCTAATCAACCAGATATCGTGGTGGTCGACAAACGGGATAAGAAGGCGATAGTGGTAGATGTCGCAATCTAAAGTGATAGCAACATCAGGAAGAAGGAATGCAAGAAGCTTGAGAAATACCAAGGGCTTAAAGGGGAGCTGGAGAGGATGTGGTGATCAGTTGCATCAGTGGTACCAGTGGTGATAGGAGCACTCGGGGCTATAACCCCCAAGCTGGGAGAGTGGCTCCAACAAATCCCAAGAATAACACATCAGACTTCAGTCCAGAAGAGCACAATCCTAAGAACAGCTAAGATCTTGCTCTCTTCCTCAGGCTCCTAGGCCTCTGGTAGAGGACCCAAGCTTGAAGGAGACAGAAGGCCGCCCACAGAGAGGGCGAGTGGGAAATTTTTGGATATATAGTGTTATATATAATCCCTTATATAAACATACTAACTTACGTAGGCAAAAACATAACCTTGTCAGACTCTGTTGGTGTAGATAACAATCTAGAACGATAATTAGTGATACAGGAAAGAGGAAAAATGCTTTAGATTTTGGGGTGAATCTGCATTTAAAAACTAACTGCTATAATTATCCTCATATGTAATTTATAAGTTCCACAGCAAAGCTCTATCCACCTTTTCCCTTTCATCTCTGCAACTTTGGATCTATAATTAGTTCACTACTGTTGAGCAGCAGTACATTTCCAAGAATTGCATTACACATGATGATGCATCTTCATATAGGTGTTGTGTCACAACGACCTTATTCTAATGTATTATTTCAAGCTACATGAAGTGCATTCTGGCCTTCAAGCCTGAAAATATTTTTCTTTCTGTGTTGTGCAGGTCAGGTGTATGACCACAGCAATAAACAAGATTAATACTTTTTGTTGAGATGGAGTGTTTTCTATGCAACAGGCCGTCATACAGGAGATGTTAATAAGCCTTTTGTATTTCCTCACTTTATTGTAAAGCAATAATATTGGTTTGACTTCATAGATTTCATGTCAAATGCAAACCACATATTCATATTATATTTGCAGTTCACTTCCTTGGTTGGCTGACTTCTTGAATGATTGGCTACTTGGCTGATTTCCTGTAACAATAAGCTGTGGGTCAGCAGTATTGAATAAGTGGAATCTGGTAGAATCTGTTAGTTCTGGAGAATTTCAAGTGAATGTGCAAATAGAGCTGACACTATCAGCTAGCTGCACACCTGGAGAGGGGGAGAGAGAGAAAGATGAGAAAAGAGGAGAATGAGTGGTGAGATGATGCCTAATGTGGTGTGTAATGCTGTTTTTCTGTCTGTGATTGGCTCCATTTAACCATTTAACTCTAAGTAACCCCCCCCACCAACCACCATCACCACTCACATCACTGTACCCTCCCCAACTCATCAACAGCCAGCTGGAAGACTGGCTGAGCTTTTTCTAACCTATAGATGCACAGATCAAATATGAGGAGGTGCACTCTTGGTGCTGTCTCTCTTGACTTTCTGAGGGAAATTTCATATCTGCACTGACCCAGTCGTGCTTACCTCGCTGTGCTGTTTTAGCCACATCTGCTGTGAAACAACATGAGCTGGAACCTGTCACTGGTCGATAAATGGAGATTCGAATAAGACAGAGAGTTGGAAACAGTGAAGCAAGAGGAAGGACCGATAAAGACACATACTGATTAATTAATCATTTCAAACAATGATCACATTCGGAAGGAGAGATATATTCTGATGTACTTGGACGCCATATGTTTCAAACCCACATCTGATGTTTTGAACATGTAATATTTATGATTAAAAAAATCATTTAGATCCATTTGTGAGTTCCATGTGCAAAAATAATAAATGATAAAGAGGATCTTCCTAAATGTAGAGTACACTGTCTGCTGTCGTATTCATAGTGGATTAATATATGGGTGACTAAACATCAGTCAAGCTGAACGGATCATTCATAGCGAAATTTTAACCGGTCCCAAATTCCTTTTTTTCTTTTTTTATAGAGGTTGTGTGCGCAGCCAGAGGGCAGAAAACAAATGGCACGGTGTCAGATGCAGTTCTGGCTGGCAAAACAGTGGAATGGTGTGTTTAGTAACAACATTTTTATTTGACACTCATGTCTAGCTTTTCAGAATGTTTTTCATGGCATGTGACTGACTGAGAGACATATGATGCCTAGAAACTCCTTTGCTATGTTAACATGCGCAATGACTTCATAGATTTCATGTCAAATGCAAACCACATATTCATATTATATTTGCAGTTCACTTCCTTGGTTGGCTGACTTCTTGAATGATTGGCTACTTGGCTGATTTCCTGTAACAATAAGCTGTGGGTCAGCAGTATTGAATAAGTGGAATCTGGTAGAATCTGTTAGTTCTGGAGAATTTCAAGTGAATGTGCAAATAGAGCTGACACTATCAGCTAGCTGCACACCTGGAGAGGGGGAGAGAGAGAAAGATGAGAAAAGAGGAGAATGAGTGGTGAGATGATGCCTAATGTGGTGTGTAATGCTGTTTTTCTGTCTGTGATTGGCTCCATTTAACCATTTAACTCTAAGTAACCCCCCCCACCAACCACCATCACCACTCACATCACTGTACCCTCCCCAACTCATCAACAGCCAGCTGGAAGACTGGCTGAGCTTTTTCTAACCTATAGATGCACAGATCAAATATGAGGAGGTGCACTCTTGGTGCTGTCTCTCTTGACTTTCTGAGGGAAATTTCATATCTGCACTGACCCAGTCGTGCTTACCTCGCTGTGCTGTTTTAGCCACATCTGCTGTGAAACAACATGAGCTGGAACCTGTCACTGGTCGATAAATGGAGATTCGAATAAGACAGAGAGTTGGAAACAGTGAAGCAAGAGGAAGGACCGATAAAGACACATACTGATTAATTAATCATTTCAAACAATGATCACATTCGGAAGGAGAGATATATTCTGATGTACTTGGACGCCATATGTTTCAAACCCACATCTGATGTTTTGAACATGTAATATTTATGATTAAAAAAATCATTTAGATCCATTTGTGAGTTCCATGTGCAAAAATAATAAATGATAAAGAGGATCTTCCTAAATGTAGAGTACACTGTCTGCTGTCGTATTCATAGTGGATTAATATATGGGTGACTAAACATCAGTCAAGCTGAACGGATCATTCATAGCGAAATTTTAACCGGTCCCAAATTCCTTTTTTTCTTTTTTTATAGAGGTTGTGTGCGCAGCCAGAGGGCAGAAAACAAATGGCACGGTGTCAGATGCAGTTCTGGCTGGCAAAACAGTGGAATGGTGTGTTTAGTAACAACATTTTTATTTGACACTCATGTCTAGCTTTTCAGAATGTTTTTCATGGCATGTGACTGACTGAGAGACATATGATGCCTAGAAACTCCTTTGCTATGTTAACATGCGCAAAATTTCTTAATCAGATTAAAAATTTGAGGGATTGGAAATTTCAAACCCACTGTTTATATGGACGCTAAATCAAATAATCTGATCATGACGTGCGTGTACATGGCCACAAGCTTTAATCAGAATAGCAGATTTGTCGAATTTCCCTAAATTAACCGCAGAAGAAGAAGTAGTACTTCCACCTGTGCTGTAAACAAATGCCGATGTGGCTACACTTCTCACTTTTGCTCTTTTCCCTGCAATTTAAACTCCGCACTCTTAAAGAATGGACCTGCCTCAGGTTCTGAAAGCCCTACTTTTGATTCTACTGTTGTCCGTAATAAAGCTACGAGCTCAGCAATGCATAATGCTCCTGCGTTACAGGAGGAGAGAGTGGGAGGACATGAGCATCCCTCCAAGTTTAGTGCTGCTATCACATCAGGTTGGCATAGGGCACACAAACGCAGTGAGGGTAATTTTACCCCAAACAGTTGTTAGAATTGGCTATGTATATAGCATGCTTTTCAGTGTATTAACCTAATGTGTTTTACCCTGTAATTCTCCATTGAGCCGTAGTTCCTGTCTTGTACTGAATCTAGGGTAAAGCCTATATTTATAGAACAGCTTGACCATTTGGCATCAGCTCTGCATAACAGAAAAACAAGTGCTAGACGTAACTTCTCTATCTTGTCAGTGAGACACGTCCAGTCAACACTCACACATGTTGTATAATACATTCCAAGGACAAGGCGTGGACAGTGGTTGGCCTGTCCATGTCCGGGTAACTGGCCAATTATACTCGTTTACGTGAAAGTCCAACCTCTGTACGGGGCAGAGCCCAGCCCAAGAAGATACATGTACAATGTTTCTAATAATCGGGGCTCGCTCTGACTGAGATCCTGCGAGAGCTCCGTCACTCCGAGCCCAGCGCTGCCATACTTTATATGTGACCAGAAAATAAAGATTATATCTGAAGACTTAAGAATACTCTGGTTTGTTCTTGGGCTTCCAACAAAAGAATCGGGTTAACACAGGAAGTCATGATCAGAATAAGTGTGTACATGGACGCAGTTTTGAATAAGGATCAGCATAAACAACCCCTCTCGATCGGAATATAATTTCTTTCCGAAAGAGCTGAATCGGATCAGAATATTCCAATTGACGTGTCAAAGTGAAGCAATTTTATTCCGATTAGCGCTTTATTCTGAATATTTGTGTCCATGTAAACACAGCTCTTGATAGCAAAGGTATTGAACAAAAATGCTGAAAAAAACAATGGCAGCTAAATGCAATCACACTTCCACATGTTATTTAATTAAAGGTGCCTGATTGTGTTATACAACTTCTGTCTCTTGGTACTTGAGCTTAAACAAATTCAGTATAATCTAGGAGTATTAGGAGTAGTAACATATTTTACAAGATAGGGGTAACAGAAATGAAGAGGCCATGTTTTGCATTTGAGGTTTTCCATTACTACTAATGTGATAAATTTCTTCAATGCCTTTGTAGTGTATCCTATGTTGAACAGCACAAAGTCCAAAGCAAAGGGAGCTCCCTACTTCCACAGAAAATACTGCCCTAGAATGCCTGATCAGTAATTTAGCCGATACTTCTGTGACCTTGTTAAATCACTGTTTCACACTTTGCGTGCCCTATGGCAGGTCTGACACAGTCTTGAGCTGAACTGAGGGACACATTGAGTGGGAAGAGTTTTGTTTAGTTATCCCTATGTTGAGGAGATGTTGTTGTTTTTTTTTTTACTGCAAAGGCAAAGACCCTTTGTTCAACCGATGCCACAAAGTATCTAGTAACTGAAATCCATTCATGTTAAGGTGCTTGACCAAAGACAGTTGACAACAATAATACAACAAAATACAAGCTACATTGTATGAAATAGTAAACATACCTGGTGTATTAAGTGCACATGATGGGGCATGACATGACTGAGGGATATTGTTTGTCCATATGGAAAAAATACAACACTAAATGCAGATGCACTCTCTATATCACCAGATCTTATGAGAATGTGTTGCTGAAGTAGAAGGGTCTCAAATGTTTGAATGTAGTACAATATTACTTAAATTTGTTAACTAATGTCTGATGTTCTTTAGTTACCAACTAACTCTTTGGTAACTAAAGAATGAAACCATCAACCATCACCCCACCTAACCAACTCAGGTAGTGTACCTGGCGCACAATCTTGGCTTCTCCCTCTTGCTCTCCTCTTCTCTCTTGCTCAGTGTGTCACATGTTTAGTTACTCCTCTGCCTCTTTTAGTGATAATGGTACCTGTATTAAGTGTAGTTTATTTGCTGCGTTGGAGGCGAGGCTTAGTGATTTGGAGGCTACGATCCGCACCTTGCAAACCAAACCAGTAGCTTCGCTAGCTAGCCAGCCCCCATTAGCCGGTGCGGGTCGACTGAAAGCAGCTCCTCCGAGCCCCCCAACAGCTCCCGAGCAGCAAGGAAACGAGGGAAAGTGGGTGACTGTTCAAAGGAAGCAAAGTCCTAAGCAGAAGCCCATGGTTCGCCACCCACCCGTTCACGTTTCCAACAGATTCTCCCCACTCAGTGACACACCCACTGAGAAACCAACTCTAGTAATTGGCAGCTCTATTTTGCGAAACGTGAAATTTTCCACACCAGCGGCCATAGTCAAATGTATTCCCGGGGCCAGAGCGGGTGACGTGGAATCAAATTTAAAGCTGCTGGCAAAAAGTAAACGTAAATACAGTAAGATTGTAATTCATGACGGCGGTAACGACGTTCGGCTACGCAAGTCGGAAGTCACTAATGTTAATGTTCAGTCGGTGTGTGCTTTTGCCAAAACGCTGTTGGACTCCGTAGTTTTCTCTGGTCCCCTGCCTAATCTGACCAGTGACGACATGTTTAGTCGCATGTCGTCATACAACCGCTGGCTGTCGAGGTGATGTCAAGCAAACGACGTGGTTTCCTTGATAATTGGCAAACTTTCTGGGGAAGACCTGGTCTAATTAGGAGAGACGGCATCCATCCTACTTGGGAAGGAGCTGCTCTCATTTCTAGAAATATGGCCAGATTTATTAGTCAGCCAAATTGACAATTCAGAGTTGAGGCCAGGAAGCAGAGTTGCAGTCTTACACGCTTCTCCGCGCTTCCTTTAGAGTCATCCACCTACAACCCCATAGAGACTGTGTCTGTCCCCCGTCCACATAAATTCACTAAATCAAATAAGAGTTCACATAGGAACTTAATAAAAATCAACACCACTAATGAGGCAGTTTACAAAGTAAAGAGACTTAAATGTGGACTCTCGAATATCAGATCCCTATCATCTAAAGGTGTATTAATAAATGAGCTTATATCAGATAACAATATTGATTTATTCTGCCTTACTGAAACTTGGCTGTGCCAAGATGAATATGTAAGTCTTAATGAATCCACTCCTCCCAGTCACATTAACACACACATTCCCAGAGACACTGGTAGAGGTGGTGGAGTTGCAGCCATTTTCAATTCTGCCTTATTAATAAACCCTAAGCCCAAACAAAAATTTAGTTCATTTGAAAATCTCATTCTTAGCATTTCCGATCCAACCATGAAAACTCCAATTATGTTTGTTATAGTGTATCGAGCACCTGGACCCTATACTGAATTTTTATCTGAATTTTCAGAGTTTCTCTCAGCTCTGGTCCTCAAAACAGATAAAGTTATTATTGTAGGTGACTTTAATATCCATGTAGACATTGAAAACGACAGCCTTGGTACTGCATTTCTGTCCATGTTAGACTCATTTGGCTTCTGTCAGTATGTGCAAGAATCAACTCGCACTTTTAATCACACCCTTGATCTTGTTCTGACATATGGCATTGAAATTGAGCATTTAAATGTCTCTGTGCAAAATCTGCTTTTATCAGATCATTATCTTCTAACATATGAATTTCTGCTCATCAACTATAAACCAAGAGTCACTAGTTATTATAGCAGATGCATATCTGAGGACACTGTTGAAAATTTTAAAGAAATTATTCCCTCTGCATTAATTTCAGTGCCATATCCCAAAATAACAGAGGAGTCATATCTTAAATTTAGCCCCTCCCAGCTTGATCACCTTGCCGATTTCACTGCCGGCTCTCTACGTGCTTCACTCGATTCCATTGCCCCAGTTAAAAAGAAAACAAAACCAGTAAAGAGACTAGCTCCGTGGTATAATCTTAACACTCGCAAGTTAAAACAGAAAACTCATAAACTTGAAAAGAAACAGCGTTCCGCTAAACTGGAAGAGTCACGCATGGCCTGCCAGGATAGACTTAAAATATACAAGAAGGCGCTTCGCCGAGCAAGAAAAGACTACTATTCAGCGTTGATAGAAGAAAACAAGAATAAGACCAGGATCCTTTTCAGCACTGTAGCCAGGCTGACTGAGAGCCATCATTCTATTGAACCATGCATTCCTAGAGCCCTCACCTGTAATGATTTTATGAACTTCTTCAATAATAAAATTAGACTTATCAGAGAAAATATCCTACACTCCACAGATTCCAGTTCAGCAACAGGAATTATAGAGGCTGTTATTAGTCCTGATGTGTGTTTGGAAAGCTTCCATCCAATTGACCTTAAGGAACTAACGACAACATTATCTTCATCTAAATCATCAACCTGTATACTAGACCCCATACCTACTAGGTTGCTCAAAGAGGTTTTACCCCTAATTAGAAATCCACTACTAAACATTATCAATCTATCCCTTGTAACAGGTTATGTGCCCCAGTCATTTAAAGTAGCTGTAATTAAACCGCTCCTAAAAAAACCTACCCTAGACCCAGAAGTTTTAGCCAACTATAGACCAATATCCAACCTCCCCTTTCTTTCAAAGATTCTAGAGAAAGCAGTAGCGAAACAACTATGTGGCTTTCTTCAGTATAATAGTCTATTTGAAGAGTTTCAGTCAGGTTTTAGAAAGCATCACAGCACAGAAACGGCATTGGTAAAAGTTACAAATGACCTCCTCACTGCATCTGATGCAGGACTTATCTCTATACTAGTCTTATTAGATCTTAGTGCAGCTTTTGACACTATCGATCATCACATCTTACTACAGAGGATGGAACACCAAATTGGCATTAAAGGATCTGCTCTAAGATGGTTTAAGTCCTACCTATCTGATAGATATAATTTTGTTCATGTTAATGATGAATCATCAAGATATGACAAGGTTAGTCATGGAGTCCCACAAGGTTCTGTGCTTGGACCATTACTATTTACTCTATATATGCTTCCTGTAGGTAAAATTATTAGAAAGCACTCCATACATTTTCACTGTTATGCAGATGACACACAACTATACTTATCAATGAAGCCAGATGAAACCCATCAGTTAGCTAATCTACAGTCATGTCTTAAGGACATTAAAAACTGGATGTTTCATAACTTTTTAATGTTAAACTCTGACAAAACTGAAGTCATTGTGCTGGGCCCCAAACACATTAGAGACTCATTATCCAGCAACATAGTTAATCTGGATGGCATTGCCTTGGCCTCCAGCACCACTGTCAGAAACCTGGGTGTTATCTTTGACCAGGAGCTGTCTTTTAAATCACATGTTAAACAGATTTCAAGGACCGCCTTCTTTCACCTCCGTAACATTGCTAAAATCCGGCACATCCTGTCTCAACAAGATGCAGAAAAACTAGTTCATGCGTTTGTTACTTCCAGGCTGGACTACTGTAATTCTTTATTTTCAGGTTGCCCTAACAAAATTTTAAAAACTCTTCAGTTAATCCAAAATGCAGCAGCGCGTGTACTGACTAGAACTAATATCAGAGACCATATTTCCCCCATACTGGCTTCTCTGCACTGGCTCCCAGTTAAATTCAGAATAGAATTTAAAATCCTTGTTCTCACCTACAAAGCTATTCATGGTCAGTCACCATCTTATCTTGAACAGCTCATAGTACCCTATCGCCCATCCAGAACCTTACGCTCCCAGGATGCAGGGTTATTGGTGATCCCAAGAATTTCCAAAAGTAGAATGGGAGGCAGAGCTTTCAGCTATCAAGCTCCTCTCCTGTGGAACTATCTTCCAGTCTTGGTACGGGAGGCAGACACACTCTCTGATTTTAAGAGTAGGCTTAAAACCTTCCTTTTTGATAAAGCTTATAGTTAAGGCTGGCCTATCTAGCCCTTAGTTATGCTGCTATAGGCTTAGGTTGCTGGGGGAACACTCCATGATTCACTGAGCTTTCTTCTCTCCCCCCTCTGACTCCGACTCCTTCTCTGCTCCTGTAAATGTCCATATCCTTACACTAACTTTACTTCTTCCCCGGAGTCGTTGTGCTTTACCATCCTGCAGGTTTTTCTAGGTCGCGGTGGGAGGTGCTGCTGTGGTCCTGCCTGATGCCCCCTGGCCACATTAGGAAAGGAGATCCTGTGACTTGGATCCTAGGCTGGATTTCCAAGTGCAAATCGGGATCCACAGATCACAATGGCTTCTGGATCAATAGACTACACATGTTTCTGGATCACTACACTTCACATATCCCTGGATTTACAGATTCTACATGCTCTCGGACTCAGCAACACTCAGATCTTGCTACATCGAGTACAATGACTCCTGGACCAACAGAGTACACCTACGTCTGGATCACTAGACTTTTCATACATCCGGATTTATAGAATCCACAGACTCTGGGACTCATGGATGTTTTATACATTCTAAGTGAACTGCTATTATCATGTTTTTGTGTTCTGTACAAGTGACATTTATTGCAGGTCTGTCAGTCCTAGGAAGAACGATCCCTCCTCTGTGGTTCTTCCTGAGGTTTCTTATTTTCCCTGTTTAGGGTTTTTTAAGTTTTTCCTCACCAGGTTCGTGGGTCTAAGGGCAGAGGATGTCACATCTGTACAGTTTGTCAAAGCCCAGTGAGATAATGTGTAAATTGTGATTTCGGGCTATACAAATAAAATTTGATTTGATTTGATTTGACCTATGATCATGTTCAGTTCTCATTAAAGAATAGATGGAATCAGATTTGCTGCTAGTCTTCCTAAGAGGTGTGGCAGTGAAAAAACAATGTGACAGAGATATGGGAAAAAATTTGTCAGTTAACAATCTTGGTTCCTTAACAGCCTTTGGAAAAGACTATATAAAGATGGAAGACGTGAGAGTAAAGCCAAAGCATCTTGATCATCTTCTTGTTGTTGGCTACACTTCTGGTCATAAAGCCCTCCTCATTATTTAAGGTAGAAACAAATTATAAACTCAAACATTTTCGCAAATAAATGTTTTTCAAAGATAATTTCTGTCATTTTAAGTAGTTCTTATCACATTGGTATAAGTTCGAGTCTTCATTTTTGTGTTCCGTTTGGTGTTAATGAGTTACTTGATTCCACAAAAGAGGGTGAAACATCAAGAGGTCGAGACAGTAGGTGGTCGGTTGGGAACTTGTTACAATGGCTCTGCTGCCAGTCGCTACTACACAAACATACGACACATTGCAAGATAGTGACATCAAATCCCAAATATTTGGGCTTCATTTTGTAAGAATGGGAGGAGGTGGCACTGGGTCTTTATTATGTAAGTGGTTGTGACAAGCTCACTAAGACCAGGAACAATAGAGTGGACTAACTGACCAATCAGAGCAGACTGAGCTTTTTTTTTTAAAGGTGAAGCCTCAAAGAAACAGCAGGCTAAAACAGGGTGCTTTTAGCATAAGGTGATTAGTGTGCTGCTGCTATGGACATTATGGAAAACATAAAGGCTTGTATTCTCATTTAAATCTGAAATAAAAGTGAGCATGATATAAATGTTTATATCAATCATAAAAATGCCAAGTGAGTTCTTGTGGAATGCATGCAAAAGTGAAGGCCCTTATTTTACAGAACCAATATTGAAGACATTTTATTCAGCAAAGTCACTTAGTGTTCAGGTGAAAATGGAGACCTCCAGACTTTCTGACCTTCACGACACAAGATTAAACGCCACAGCTCTGAAATTTCATTCATTCATTCATTCATTTTCTACCGCTTATCCCGTTAGGGGTCGCGGGGGGGGCTGGAGCCTATCTCAGCATCTTGGGGCGAAGGCAGGGTACACCCTGGATGAGTCGCCAGTTCATCACAGGGCTGACATATAGAGACAAACAACCATCCACACTCACATTCACACCTACGGGCAATTTAGAGTGACCAATTAACCTACCCCCAGATTTGCATGTTTTTGGAATGTGGGAGGAAGCCGGAGTACCCGGAGAGAACCCACGCAGACACAAGGAGAACATACAAACTCCACACAGAAACGTCCTGACCCAGAATCGAACCCAGGACCTTCTTGCTGTGAGGCGACAGTGCTAACCACTGCACCTCATAGTAAAAACTTACCATAGGGTATAACATAATAAAATTTACCCCAGGTTAGTAGCTAATCTGATATCTATTGTGATTATAGTGATTCATTAATTTTACAGAACATTTACTGTAAAAAGAATATATAGTGTTTTAGTGGGGAACTGATAAGATAAAGAGGTGTGTTTAGGGAAAATGAAATATACACTGTGGTATATTGTCCTCCACAGCAGCATATTGTAGTTTATTTGCACATTGAAAGATGACGATTTCAAGAGCTAATACATTTTGCTTTGTCTTCTTCTCTTTCTGTCTCCATTTCTCACACTGTCACTCCATATCCTCGCCTTCATTCCTAGCTCCTCCCATTCTCTTTTTCTATTGCTCCCCCTCCCTCACTCTTCCGAGTAAAGCCATATAACCGGCAGTGATTTGATTACTTTGCATGGCTACAGTCTTTTCTTTGTTATCAACCTTCATAAATGTTTAAGGAGCATTAAGGAGACACAAAGAGAGCAGATGGACGGAGGGGATATCTTAATGCTTAAATGACCATTACCCTTCTCCATTTACAGATTAAAAGCTTTACTTTGTTTCCTCCGCCTACTACTCATCCTCTGCTTGCTCACCATCAACCATCAGCATTTCTCTATCAGTGCTCTGGGGAATAATTTTTGTTTAGGTGGATGATGACAGAGCTGGAATATACCTGAAAAACGTCAACAGATAGAAACTGTGCATAAGAGTCAAGGTGGAGGCATTATTTATGTAAAGGTCTGCTAATGAAGTATGTAAAATATGGATCCATTAATTTACGTTCGATGCAGCATGACTGTGTTTTAGGGGCAGCAAATACCACAGAAATGCTAATAAAATTTAGTACTACACTATTTTGTTAGTAATGGTTTTAAAGGCAGTTTTAAGAGAGGTATCTCCCGGTCTAAATGCTATTTCAAATTCACCCAGGACTGTGAGGCAAGTTGAAATTTCAAAGTTTTGAAAATCAAGCTCATTAGCAGCAGTAGTATTTTTGACCCCCCCCCCCGACACACACACAAAAAAAAACCCAAAAACAAACAAACAAACAAAACAAAAACAAAAACAAGAACAAAAAAACCCAAAACAAAACAAAATGGAATTTAAAAAAACAACAAAAAAAAAACAATTGCCACTTTGAGGTGTGATTTCATGTGTTCATCATGGCACAGCCTATAATGCAGTGTAGCTTTTGAATCTTCTGGATGAGTCTTTTGTTTGCTAAGACGTGCGATTATCACATTAGAAATGAAATCACAGACAGGAGAGTGAATGCAGTGGTATAATATTTATAGAAATGATCAATTTTCACATTCAGCAACTTTCTGATGCTCTTCCTTTGTGCTTCACACTTCACACTTTCTTTTTTGCTGTGTATATTGTTAATTTTCTTCACAGCCCAAACGAGTCAAATGATGCACAAAACATCCCTTCGAGAATCTGAAGCCGAAAGCCTGAGTTAACAAAAAAAAAAGTTGATAACCATGTTCGTGACACCCATAATCTCTAACTAAAACCTCAGGGTTTGTGGTGCAAGCTTTCACAAAGAAAGCCTGTCCCTGCTCAACCTGCTCCGTAGTACCCCTTTCAGGTCCTGTAAGCGGCCACAGCGGCATTTAAGCTTCTGCTGAAAGCTTGACAGGCCCTCCTGTGCCTAGTTACAGTTGCTGACACAGGATTGTACCGTGGCTGTTTTAGGGTGGGGCTTAGTGAAGGGTCAATTAGAAAGCATATTTGTTTTTATATGTAAATATTTCGTATTCGTACTTTTGGAGTCCATGGACATATCGCACTTAATTGGATGTGAAATGTGAAAACAATTGGCTACACATCAGCACAGTAAGCGTCAGACGAAAGGGTTAGGGTTAGACAGAAGAAAAACACATATTTGGGTAGGAGGTCTTAAGTGCAGTGTCAACATCTCAAATCTTTTTTAATACACTGACCACACATCATGACCAAAAGGAGTAGTCCACATCATGGCTGAGGATTTCCGTTTTCATTCTGTAATCCAAAAATGACACTCTCCAAATATTGAATTCTGACAGCCCACTAGAAAACCTAAGGAACCAATCCTGATGACTTGCAGGGGTGAGGCTTAGTGTTGTAGAAAGGACACTTACCATTCTGATGCATAAACTTGTAGGCAACCTTGTTCATATGACTCCTCCTATTCTTCCTAGGAATCTGTGTCTGGTTCAATCATGTATGGCTGAATTACTTCATTGTTTGAACTCTTCGCTGTGCAGTGTATAATAGACTAGTTTAAGATTCAGAAGACAGAGCTGGGAAGTCCAGCACAATTCAGGTGCAAGCAAGATGCAGAGTGGTGGGAGGAGATGAGGCTGGGCTACGGTAACGCATTCACTGATCCCTACAACCTAGACGAGTAAAGGTATAGAATTAGATACAAGCAATCTTAAGGCAGAATGGAGCAGGATTTCAACCCTCTATTAGGTTTAATCATTCCTCAACTTTGTAGTGTTTTAGTCATTTACTAAAAACACCAAAAGCGTT